>JANTPZ010042295.1:0-10744 GCA_025593235.1 Vachellia pachyceras | reverse complement strand
TTTCTTATTAAAATTAATATTTTTAAAAAAATTAAAATAAAGTGGTCCATCAATTTAAAGACATATAAATATTGTTTTATTAATTAATAATTGAAACTAACAAATGATAAATGTGTATTAATTAATAATACATTTATATACACATACATTTAGAGTTTACAGTTTAGGAATAATATATCATTAATATTTCATTTTAAGAAACTCATTTGGTTATAAAAAGATAATACTTGGAGGAAATGTGAGATCAGAGTTCAAATCAAAGAGTCGGGTCCAAGAAGGTGGCAACGATTAGGGTTATCTTTGGACCAACCCACACCTAATTGATACTCAAGTTTAGATTTGGTATCGACCTCGAACCGTACAAAACAACTTAAAGTGTAGTCTAGCACCTATCTGAAATCAGGTTAGATTGAACTAAATCTATCGGATTGCATGGACCAGTACAAGGACTCCATGGACCTAAATGTAAGTTTTTCTTGTTTTTTTCCCTTTACAAGAGGTAAATTTTTAACATAATAATACAAAATTAACAAAATATAAAATCGTATAAAATGCATCTGAAAACGTTAAAATATAAGTGTAAATTGATAATTTCCAACACTTAACAATAATCACTTTCATTATTAATATAAAAAATTTAAATAAAAACTTGTCTAATTAATAAAGAGGTTTGGTGACTTAATGGTCACTATATCTTTTGGTGACCAAGATGACGTGGGGTTAAATCTCACCATCATTGCCACCATGGCTCCAACTTTTTTTTTAAAAAAAAAAAATTTGGTTGTCGAAAAAGAAGCCACCGGTTTTGGAGCTTTTTTTTTATGTCTAGTCTTTTTAGTTTAGGGAAATTTACATTCAAGTCCTAAATATGAGAATAAATGAATAAAATATCCTAAAGATCCATAAAATTACCATAAGATCACAAGAGTGACTGCTGAGGTTGTTAATGAAAGTTAGTAAGATTGTTAATGATAAACTCAGTAGCTACCATGTGACCTTATGGTAATTTTGTAAATTTTTTGGACCTTTTATTCATTAATTCTCTTATTTGGGACCTAATTGCAAATTTCCCTACACTATTATATGTGTGTGTCTGTGAGAGAGAGATAAACTAAACCAATTTTATGAATTATTGTAAACAAATTTTCCTGTATGTATGATGAATGAAATTTTGTTATTTCATTATTAATTTAAATTAGATTTATTTTAAATAATTAAATCGTATGTGATCTTTTAATAGCCTCAAAGCATATTTAAGACATATTAAAAGCATTTTAAACAGGTTCAAAAGATTATATACAGTGTTGGAATCAAATAGGCTTTAAGGTTGTGTCAAGCCTTTTGAAGATTCAAACTCAAACCTTAAAAAAAGCCTACATACAAGCATTGGACGAGGCTTGGGCTTCAAATCTCTAATTCAATCTCAAGTCTACCGGGCTAAAGTCTAGCTTAGTTTATTTCCAACTCTTGTAACTATAGACAGAAATTTTTCATCATTAAAGAAAAACTAAAATAGATAGATTTTCATCTTTAATCTGTCAACTAATTTATTTTTATTTTTATAATTTTAAAATGTCATCATTGCCAATGTTGTTTGCTAGAGTATGGCCCTTGCAAGCCCATGACATGTCACCATTGCCTACAGCCACCACATCACTGTTAATTTTCACTTTCCATCTCAATTCCAATTTCATGGGCTCACTTCCATGATACCAAACGTAGCATTATTGTTCATACAACCCAAACTTAAAAGTGGTGATAAAAAATTTCTATCACAATCACAAAAACTAAAATTAGTTATCTTTAAAGTTATCCAAAAAAAAAATTCCATCACAAAAATTGTGACAGAAGAATTTTTTTTTTTTGGTGCTACTTCAATAGGGATTAAGTGTTATTCTAGATTTGTTGTCAATAAATTGAAATGTTAAATCAAAATATATAGCCTCAGATTAATGATGATGATGATATGTATGAAAGATACAATAAAGACAAGCAAATATGTTGTTGCGTACCTTTTATTTCGTTTGTTTTTTGTTGTTTTGAGAGATTTATTCCCTGTCTGGTAAATCTCCGTTGTATAAATTTGAAGGACCAATATCAAACAACAGAAGCACGAGATCTGTTAATTGTGAGTGCAAAGAAATTTTAGTATCTGAGAAAAGTTGGTATGATAAACTTGTGTACTATATATATATGTGTGTGTGTGTGAGAGAGATATTTTGGAATATACGTAGATTATGCTTTCCAATTCAATATATTTACCCACAACATTTCTTTTTGGCCAAAACCAATGCGTTTAATTTTTTTTAAAAAAATTTTGTAACCTCATTTCTTCATTTTTTTTTTTTTAAAAATTTGACTCTCAAATATGTCCTCCCTCTAAATCTCTCATATTACTCACAGTTGAGGTAGATATAAGTGAAATAATACGTAAACTCATTGATTTAATATTTTGAGTTTAGTATTTTGTTGCTAATATCACTTGCATGTATCATGCATGTTATTATTGTAAGGCCTAAGCGACTATTGAACTGTGAATAATTTTTAGATCTTAAGAATGATTTCGAGTTTCTAACATTTTTTTTACGTTAGATTTATGGACATTTAGATCTGATCAATCTTCCCTTATTTTTTAATTGGGCCTCAAAATAAGGTAAAAAAATTTTCATCCGTATGAGTAAAAAGAAAGTCTTTGTAATGCACAAATTAAATTTAGAACATCATGTTTGCTTTTAATCATTAAATTAAAATACTGATTGTCTATAATGGTTTAATGTCTAAGGTATTGCAAATGTTAATTAGAATTAAAAAGTTGAAGCCTAAAAGTGCAAACGTATTATTTGAAAGACAAAAACATATCAACATATAATCCCATTTTTTAGGAATTTCGATGTTCTTCAACAAAGAAACCTCCTTTTTTTTAATTAATTTGAAGAACAGAATAATGAAGAGCAACTGAAATTTTTTCACACAGTAATACAGTAACACATCATTTGCCAAGAAAAAAAACGCAAAAAGTTTAATGTTAATGAATGAAATTAAAACCACTGCAACATGCACAACAGATATTATAGTGACAATATTAAATGATAATCATATGGATTAATTGGCCATCTGAAATTAATGGGTTCACATATAATATCCATTATATTACACTTGTCATATTTCTCACAAAATTTTCAGTTATTTATAATTCAAATATTTAAATTAGATGTAAGTCATTAAAAGTTAATAATTATTAAAAATACATAATGAAAATATTTAATGCTAGCTTGCATTAAAAAAGGCACAAAGTTCTTTTTGTAAGTATCAAATTTGAATAATCCAAATCAAATCTTATCTCAAATTATTAAAAAAATAATAATTTTTAAATAAACAATTCTAAAATAATGATAATAAATATTAAATTTTAAATAATTTTCTGATCGTCCAGACTGGTTATATATAGCAAAAGACTATTATATAAGCATTAACACGAAATGAAACATGATCTAATATATTCTTACCTTTTTTTTGTGAGATTTCAATGTTGTTGAACAAAGGGACCTTCGTTTACTTTTTTTTTTCTTTTTTCTGTTTGTTTTTTCTCAAACTTTTAAGGCAGAACAATTTGACAAACAGACGAATGAAAAGCTTCTTCACAGCAGAAGCAGAACACAAAATCTGCCAAACACACAAAATCACAAAAATTAGTAGTAGCAAAATTAATTTAAGGGTTCTATGTAGCCAAAACACAGCAAACCAAATATATAATAAAAGACAAAACTATAAAATTATAACATGACAAAAAAAAATTTACAATCAAAATAAATCCTCAACTTTTTGTAGAGATTTCTATGTTGTTCAACAAAGAAACCTCTTTTTTTTAAAAAAAAAAAATGAAGAGACAATAACACAATCTGCCAAGCAGAAGACAACAAAAACGGAAGTCAATTCGGTTTCGCTTCTTATTTAATTTGCTCATCACCCCTAAATACATAGTATTGACATCACTGAAAATCATTCCTTTTTCTCAACACACTGAAATCCATTCTCAAGCATATAAATCAGAGAACAAGTAACAAAGTACATACCGACCTTGTAATGATTTGAAGCAACGACAATTAAGATTTGAGAGCGATTAGTGGATGGAACTTGATTGTTGATGAATGGTGAAAACAGGAAGATTGAATGGACTTGTGAACTCAGAGTGATCGTTGAATGAATTGTAGAGAGCGTTATGAGTTTGCTTAGCTTAATTATAATGAAAGCAAGAATCTCATAAGATCGTTACTTTGTGCCACTACTAAAAGATGATTCGATCCCTCTTTAGTCTTTGGTTGGCCAAAAAGGAAAACAAAAACGAAAGCATCTTTTCTCAACACATTCAAAATCATTCTCAAGCATATATACTTTGCTTCACGCTGATATATATATATATATATATATATATATATGACTGTTACTTTCGGAAATGATTTTATTCCGTTATCATTTCTCTAATGAGTTTGGAGCATCCTCAAACTATAATTATTTTTGTTGATTTTGAGTGAGTGGATGAGGATGAGGATGCTATAATAATATAATAAGAAGAAGATGAGGTTGGAGAATGGAATCCATGATTGTACGCTTTGAAGCGACAAACAACAGTTTGACAAGTGCGCTCCACCGCATGTGATTCCTTTCACTTTTCCACCACTCCTTCCCCTTTCACACTTTACCATAACTTCCCGCAAACCATAATTAGATGTGAGTACGAAATGGTGAAGATGGGGAAGGAATGAGAAGTGAAAGTCCAATAATAACCGAATTATGATCACATCAGATTTAGGTGGGATGGGCATATGAAAAGGAGAAGGTGGGGGAGGACGTGGCCGCTTAAGAATGCTGAAGCCGAAGTTCATCGATGGGAGAAGCCATAGGTGTGGGGAGCTAGGAAAGAAATCCCAACAAGAACACTGAACAGTGAGTGTGTTTTTGCACAGAGATATCAGTAGGAAGGCTATGACTAAAATTACGTCTGTTTCAGCTCTCATACTGCACCCTCGCTTTCGGGACTATCTTTGAAACCAACCACCTATTGATTTGTATAAAATCAATTGTATAGGCAAGTTTTCAAATTAAGTAAAAAGCCAGAAATATTTTCAATTTAAAAGCTCTTTGTTTCATATGCATAATGGTAGAGAGAGCTTTACCAAAACAAAATAATTTCATTTTTAGGCTCCTTTTCACCTTTAGTCGCTTAGGTGCACGGTTTTTTTTCCAGTGAATCAACAACGACAACAAAATATCAGGTGCAGCTAACTCACACAAGAAAATAATGAATTAATTACAAAACATATATATATTTGTATATGTATATATCATAAAACAACTCTAAAGCTGGTTTGGGAAGATAAATATCTGAAAGAGATTATTTCAATTTGCAGAAAAATACTGTTGCACCTACGTTTGGGGAGCCTAAATGCTCTTCCAAAGACACACTGAATATATATTACAAGAGAGTAATGGATTAATTACCTTGTGTCCTTTATATAATAAGTAACAGCACATACCAACAACAAGATCTGGGTCATGTGTAAACAATTGACTGAATATGTGAACATATGAGATGAGGTGTTTCAGGACAGAACATATGAAAATAAAAGAAAAGAATCTCAGGATGATCGGTGAATGAATTGTAGAGAGAGAGTGAAGGAAATTTCCCCCACTATAAGGACGTGAATAACAGATGGAAAGAAAGATTGATAATTTGCTGGGGTTTTTATCCTTTTTGTGCCATTTAATTACTTGCGTGATTTTTTGTTCTCAGTTTACGATTGTTGTTTTCATGATAAGTTTGAAATCTCATTCGGCTAAATGTCTGAGATAAATGTGGTTGAACTGGAGAACTTGGAGAGAGATCCTATTTTCAGAGACATTAGATGCTATTTCTGTGAGTACTGTGGAATATATCGACTCAAAAAGACCCTGATAACCTCTCATATCAATTCTTGCCACAAGGTACTTCTATTCTCATGTTTTGATTTTCTAGAGTCATGAGAATCTTAGTTATAAAGCTGTAGACGTGATGTGCCTGAATGATTTCTTTGAAGGAGTTAGGAAATCTATTGTTTTAAATTTTAAAACTATCATACTGTGAATGCTGTCATTGATGACTATGTATTATCTTACCTAGTTACATCGTAGAGGTTTAATCAAGAGAAAGTGTAATTCTGGAAACTTAGGTTTTGTATCAGCTTAATGGAGACTAGAAAGCCAGATGGAGGCATTCAAATGTGAACACAAGGATTGTAGTAGCACATTCACTAGTGTAAGACATTTCTACTCGCAAGAGTGTATGGTTTGCATTTGTTTCAAGGTGTTGAGTCCAAGTGAAACGTTGGTGACTTGCTTTTCTATTGCATTGACAGCAATCCAGTTCTTTTCCCCTTAAGTTCAAAAGTTGCTTCTAATTTACCTTCCTTTGGTTTGCATGGGTAGAAATCCAATCTTCAGAAGCATGTAAAGGCTGTACACTATAAAGAAAAACCATTTGTGTGTGGCTTTCCTGATTGTGGCATGAGATTTGCCTACAAACATGCGAGGGACAAGCATGAAAGAACTGGGCTACATGTTTATACACACGTAAGTTGTCATCAATGCTTAACCACTCTAGTTTTCACCAATTATCATAATGCCTGTATTGCAAGTGTTTTCACAAATTATTGAGTATGTATTTGAAGAAAGTTTATGGTTACCGGCCCGCTGCAGGGGAATTTTGAAGAATCTGATGAAGGTCACGGCGAAGGGGAGGGCGAAAGAGAAAGTGTCCTACAGTTGAAATGTTAGTTAGGAAGAGGGTCACTCCTCCCAATCAATTGGAGCACTGTTTGTTTGGACAGGATACAGAGTATAAGTGCAATTACTTGAATATAGAGATATGTCATGGAGAGCTGAAGTTGGTGTTTACAGTTTCGATTAAGATGTACCTTTGTGGATAAATTAGCATAATAAATATGTTTATATAATATCATTTCAACGAAAGCAAAAATCGTCATGTTTTGACTCATCTAAACACGATCATAGTCTATGGCGAACCCTCATTTTGTAGGAACTTGCACTTTCTCTTTAATGTTTAGTTTGATACTTCTCTCCATTTTAATCCATTGGTTTTGTTCTAGTAGCATCCTTAGCTTCTTCTTTTTTTTTTTTTTTGGTAAAGGAAAACAGGACCAGTCCTGTAAACAAAAAGAAACTACACAATCCTAAAGCAAGGCGAGCCTCGCCTATCTTCTTCTAAAAACGAAAACACCTCCGCCGGTGGTGTCTCCCAGGTGACTTCAGGACGCCTCAGTGAAGAGCTCATCGACGCAAGCTTGTCCGCACAGCGGTTGCCCTCTGTGTAAGTATGTTGCAGATGTAGTAGCATCCTTAGCTTTTGCAATGGAGTTAATGGTGCTAAAGAGACTAGAGAACATAATGTGCGTTTGGTAAAGCGGTGGAGAAGTACTTATGGGCTTATTCACACAAGTTGAGGCAAATATGTGGAGGAGATTGTCTTGTTTTGTGAAAAAACACTGTTGAACGTGCTTATGGCTACAAGCCAAACGTTGCCAAACAAGCACAATTAAAGACCAAAAAAAAAAAAAGATACAGGTATCAAATCAAAAATTGGGAAAAAGTATCTAGCCATGAACTAAAGGAAAGGGTAATTATATATATATTCAAGTTTTGGAAATTAAGATTTAAGTTTTAAAGAAATAAGAGTGGAGTACAAACTTGTAATTTCTTTTTGCAAAGAAATACAAACTTGTGATTTTTTTTGGAAAAAAAAAAAGATCTTTGTGACTTTGTCTATGATATGTTACAGAGGAATGCAAAAGACTGGTTTATAAATAATGAAATTTTACTAATAATTAAGTTTCATTAATTAATTGTCCGATGGCAAATCAAAACTTGAATGCACATTGAAATATGTGTTGATATTTACCTTCAATAGAAAAATATGTATAATTATAAGAAAAGAGAAGAAAAATAATTAATGTGTATGGTTTGAGAAGAAAAGCGCTCTTCATTAATTTATTAGTCAAGAACTACCCATTCATCATTTGGAATTCTCCCAAGCCATCTTAATTCCAAGTTTATTAAGTTAAAACTAAAAAGAAGCAAAAGAAAACAAAATGAGATTATGCTTGTACGTACGATCATATTATTATTCCAGAAATTGCAGCATTTAACATCTTTGGATTGACCACGTAAACACTAATAGACAAAATGAAAGATGATGAAAAGAATTTGAGAAGCATTATTAGTCTTATTTAATATATATATATATCATTAATTAAAACCTTATTCTCTCTGTTAAATCGAAAGACGTGTTTGGTTATCCCATTGACTAATTGACCCACTTTTTATATTCTATCCACTCATTGGTTTCTTGGTATTTCCTTAGTGAGTCCATGAGTTGTTCATTACACAGTATCCATCCAATAAAAAGCACAGTGCTTTTACATGAACTTTAAGATAAGCACAGTGCCTGTAATTTATAAATATTTATTTTTTATACTGTCTAGTTGAATTGATAAATGGGTCCAACCAGCATACACGGGGTTTCGAATTTAAGTCCTGAATGCAAAAACGTTAAAATTTATTGAGAGAGCTTTACCACCTGAAGAATATCACAAGTGATCTATTTGAATTAATCGATTGCTCAAACAACTGGTAATAAGGTCCAAAAAAGAGCCAGGTGGATAACCAAAGCCAAATAAAAAAAATATTTATTTTTTATAAATTTTTATTATATATTTATAAATTTTCTGTACAGTATCCTCAGCCCGAATTATTCATTTTGGAGTGAGTCGTTACACACTTCTTTGTGATTTGAGTATTTGACGGAGTTGTTTCCAATTTTTAGTATTTAATATATATGTTCTATAATATTCGTTTTATTCATTAAGAATTATTATATAGTAGAGATTACGTGTTACTTTATGAAGAAATAACAATTTCTTTTTTATAAAGATAGCAACATTTCTCTTGTAGAAAAATGCCTAACGAGCTCGGACCTCCCTTTTGAAAGGTTAATTCTTGAAGGGACTTAATTAATTAAAGTTCGCAAATAGATATACACACATATATAAAGGCAATAATTAGTATTCTACTCAATAATTTTAACTATACTTTATATTAAAACTTCTTAAGTTGAAAATGTTAAAATGTAAGTAAATTGAAAGAAATTATTACTACTATACTAAATTTTAAATTTCTTTTCTGAGATAATGTACTTGAGAAGTGTTATTGGACTTGTTAATCCTCATCAATGAATTTTCCCGATAAAATGATATATTTTTAATCCTCATCAATAATTAGTAATCTACTCAATAATTTTTTTCTTTGATAAAAGAAGGGGTAAAATATTGATGAACATAGGAATAGAAGAGCAAATACTACCCAATAAAATGATATATTTTTAATTCATGTAATATTTATTTTTATTATCTTCTTCAGTCTTAAATATAAGAACGAATAGAAATATTTGTTTTAGCCCCAAATGTAATACTCTCTGTGCTCTTTATATATGACCTAATCGAGAAGTTAAACTTAATTCTATAAGACATAATCCTCATATTTATAATTTTTCAAAATTCTTCCTATTATTGCACTTCCTTAACAATAATTAAAAGGGGGAGGGAATCAATAAAGATGATTCAGGTGTTTTAAAAAAATAAAATATTAACTAATTTAATTAGCTTTCTCAAATTTAATTAAATTAATTAAATAGATATTACATTAAAGATAAAAAAAGTTATGAGCGTCCACTCTTTGTCAAATTTATAACTAAAAAAACTATTTTTTTTAATAACAAAGAGAGAGTGCTAGTTTAAACTCAATACAAATTACATATATATTGGGCTTGTTTAGTATAACGTTTCCAAAAGCTAAACGTACGTTTAACAGTATTTTTTCACAAAACGAGATATTTCATCCACATATTTACCTCGACATGCTTAAAAGTACTTCTCTATCGCATTCCCAAACAGGTCCATTACTTGATCAAACATAGGGATGAAGATCCAAAACATATCATTTCTCCATGATAATGAAGGAACTTCATTTTTGACTTCATTTTTCCTACAAAGACTCCATGCAATAAAATCAACAATCATATTAAATTTCTTAGCATTGCATTGAAAACGGACAAATCAATGACGTATAATAATAGTAGTACTAATAATACTAATAATAATAATAATAATAATCTCGTTTACGTTACAAAGAGCATATGCTTCCTCAAAAAAGAAAAGAATTTCATTTTAAGATTTAATCAGACCTACACTTTCTTGTTTACCTTCTCACACACGGACAAACATTAAAAAATTATAAATTGGAACTTTAAGTTAAATATATATACTGAAATATCTTAAATTTTCAATTGTTATAATATATATTTACAACAAAAATTACAGCTTGTGGTGAAAAAATTAGGTTTCTATTTTTAAAAAATGATTTTAAAATTTAAAAGTATTTGATAACTTAATACCATTGGTGATTTGAAGTTAATAAGTTTAATTTTTTTTCTATTTCTTAATGTTCTAGCTGGAAACCATCAACATATATATATATATATATATATATATATATATAACACCTTGTTGCTCTCTACCAATATTCAATGAACCACCAACAAGGTGTCCAATTTGAATTTTATGTGCCCACGTGTAAGCTAACAATGATCATGTCGTCAGAAGGTTTATAATAAAGCATTATATATATATATATATAT
>JANTPZ010042289.1:0-10166 GCA_025593235.1 Vachellia pachyceras | reverse complement strand
CATGTCAATACTTGGAGTGTTAACTGAGAGCACTGAATTTTCTTAAGTTTAAAACATGCAGTGCTCGAGTATTGAATTCTAATGCTCGAGTACTGTCAACACTTTGATAAAACACTCGAGTAACTTCATGAAGTATTGAATCAACACTTTTGAAACTAGGATTCTGAAATCATTTTGCAATCTTTTATCATAATTTTGTTATCATCAAAACAAGGTATCAACACAGTCGGGTGTGGGCGATGGGCTTTCATTTTCCTAACCTAATCCGTCATAGGTTGACGGGTTCAACTTACTGGCTCTAGCACCAATGGGCGCTTGGTAAAGTTGGCAAGGGCTACTACCAGCATTCCTCAGGGCGAGGGTTCGAACCCTGGGGAGTGACAGCTGCGATAATTAACGCAACCTCAAAGAGGTTGTCCCATCGGTACCTTGCTACCACCGTAAGGTATCCTCACGGGGGGTCCGGATTAGTCTGGGGGCGAGCAATGAACCCAAGATACCCCAGGATACCGGATGGTTTATACAAAAAAAACTTACTGGCTCTAGCAAACAATGTAACCAATAACTAAATACTCTCTTGCTTCATGTGCTTAATTAATCTCATTGAATTTATATTTTATGTTAAATCTCCATCTTAAATTGTCATGTCCTCACAAAAATTATTAATATATTGGGATATAAAATGGTGTTGAAAAAATTGGCAGCATTAATATTTTCAAAGAAGACTAAGGAGCATTAGTCACATTTTAATCCAATAGATATTGTAGATTTCCCTTGCAAGTGAATGATGGTATGTTCGTTTTAATGCCTAGCTCTCTAGTTAAAAATGAAAAAGATAAATGGAAAATGAACATAAAAAATTGGAGAAGATCAACCTACGATACATATATTATAACATATCCGTTTGTAAAACCGTTTGAAAAATACATTTTGACAGAATACATTTATATTTAGATAAAAATTGGATTCATGATGCATTTATTCTGTCAAAAATTTTTTTTATATAAAATGTATTTTAAAAAAGGAGTTATTAAACATTCGAGCCTGCAAGCTAGCAGACTTGGCATTTTGAACCCAAAAAAATGGGTTGCCAAACAAGCACAACATCTTACCATGTGCACTTTGCGTTATAACAAGTTATTTAGAAGCTTACTTCTGTACATATATACTCTAACTATAATAAACTTACAAAACACGCAATACATTATTATTTATGTAGATGATTGGTCAATAAGAGATTAGAAGTGTTAGACAAATACTGTATTAAAGTCATAGCATCCATAAGTATATTCTGTTGCTGTGGTGTAGTGGTTATCACGTCAGTCTTACACACTGAAGGTCTCCAGTTCGATCCTGGGCAGCAACATTATCTTTTTTAGCGTTTTTTTTAAAATCTTTTTTGGTTTGGCCCTTTTCTCTTTCCGATTCAACAACCTCCTACTAAATTACTAAGGTCCATCGGACGTTCTGGTAATGGCATATATTAAAATAAATTTTTTTTTTTTGCAACTAACAATTATTTGGTTTAAATTTGATTTTTTTTAAAAAAAACATGTCACTGGTTTGAATTTTAATTCACAAATGAAAAAAATGTTTCAATAGGACTACTCTGGCAACATGACCATTGACCGTTACTATCTTCTTCTTGTTTCTCTACACGTTTGTTTGTTGAAACGTTTGAAAAAGTCAAACGCACGTTTAACAGTATTTTTCCGTAAAACGAGGTAATTTTCTTCACATATTTACCTCGACTTACACAAGATAAAGACAATTCGAAATCAAACCCTATATTATTTTATGATGAACACGGCCAAAAATTGTCAAAATCTTTCCTTATTCAAGAAGCATCCGAAAGCATTGAAAACAAAGCCAACACTCAGAACTAACAGATGTTGAGTTTAATAGAAGGGGTTAATCCTTCAACATGGTGAATTAAATTTTAAATTTTCATAATAAGATATTTAATGTTTATTAATGTCTCAATTATAATTGCTTCCATTATGTTAAAACATGTATTTAATAAAAAAATGTAACAATCAGAACGAAAAGGTAAGCATATATTGTTATATCCCACAGAACCAACAGATACATTCATGCAATGTACATTAATACAAATATTAGATAATTACTTGACGGAAATAATTACAAGGTGATGATTGATATTATAAAATTGATAAAATAAACACAATTGGAATCCTATACAATCCCATATTCCAAGAAGAAGTTCAAATAATTGCCAAAATCTCTATTTAGTCCAAAAGCAACACTCATATTTGGACCAAAGGGGATTCATAACTGTTGGATTCTATGAACCTATCATTTCTGGGTCCTATCGGTTCCCCATCCTACAGTCATCGCATGCATCCCCTGGTCCTGGTTGGTGGATTGGAAGAATAGGTGAATGATTTTTTTTATTATATATTACGTAAGGATAACATTAACAGCTAATTGTCTACTTCCTCTTATTTTTAAATAAAATACAAATCAATTTTTTGCTCTCTTTTTTATCAACTTCACCCGCCATATTGATTATCAAGAAAACCCTCCTTTCTTTATATCAGCGGTTCTTTGTGATCACCTCAAGCTCAAGCTTTGCCTCACAACTGAGGCAACACTGATAATTAATTGGATGCCTGACTATTATAGAGTACGAAAGAATCCAAAGCATGAGAGGGCCACAAATGCGAAGGATGGAGACAGGTGCCAAACATATTGCACGAGCCGCTCAAGAAGAAGAATTCCATAATGCCCAAGTTTACTAAGCAACCGTTGGTAAAAGCCTTGTAAACAGGTACCTTTCCCTGAGATTGCGAGGAGTCACGTGCACGAGAGTTCCATGAAACAATGTGCCTATTTGGGAGAGCAACTTGGGCTCCCCAAACGCCAGTGTTTTTCCGTAAATCGAGATAATTTCCTTCACATATTTACTTTGAAACCGTAAAAACACTTTTCCACCGCTTTCCCAAAAAAACACAATAACGGGTTACAAATGACTCATGCCCATGAGCAACAATGAGAAAAATGCCTCAACGGATGCTTTACCATGCGAGTTTTGATAACCTTGTTTGGAAAATGCACTGGTCTAGTATAAACTTATTTAAACATGTACATAAGGCTTTTGTAAACCTTGTGTACACAGTCATGAATGGTCCAGCTGTCAATAATAGTTGAGCGGACTTGCAACTTGACAGAGTATAAGAATTATGAAGCATACAAGTATTGGATAGCACAATTTAGAGATTTATAATCTTAACAATCAATAACAAAATATATAATCTTCGTATGTTTAAGAACTCTTAATATAATATATTTTCTCTGAAAACAAAAGGCTTTAACTAATTATTTGGTAAGAATAATATCAGCGCGCGCGTGTGTGTGTAAGATAATATTTTCACCCTGAGAACAATTAGCCCATAATAATACTGCATTGTATCATCATATATATAACTGATGCATCAAACAAATGATGGCATAAATACTTGTATCATGGAATAGTAATAAATATAATACCATCCCATGATGTTTATCACACCATGCCTAAAAGGTCAACCTTACAAGTTTATTATATCTTTACAAAATCTACATTAGGAACTCTAAAATAATCTCAACCAGGGTGCTCAAAAGACGATGAGACATAAAACAAAACAGCAAAAGAGGAAGATTGAGATTCTGTTCAATGACTTGTCTGCTTGCATCACCTGCCTTCTCAGTCTCGGGCTGTTACTGCCCATCTGCTGATAAGAATCCGGGTAGGCATATAAATTTCCCGGGCTTCCAAACACAGTGGCGTAAACCATCCCAGCCACAGGGTGGTGAAATCCTTGAGGTGTAAGAGTGGTAGTGCTGAGATTGAGCACCTGTGATGAGGCACCGTCCACCCTTTGGTACAGAGGAGAGCTGAAATGTTGATGGCTGTGATGATGATCGCCTTGAGATGATGATGCTGACATCAGAGCTTGAGCGCCAAAAGCTCGTGGTCTTGGCGGTATAAAATTCTCACAACATGATGCCTTTGTGTCCTGCTTGGGAGGAACTGGGGTTTGGCCCCGGCCATATAGGGGGACCAAGGTGGTGGGACATATATCAGCCCTGCAGACTGGGCATTGTGGGCGCTCATCAGATGTAAGGGTAGCACTTTGGACGTGGAGCCATTTGTAGATGCAGGGCCAGCAATAGAGGTGGCCACAGAGGGTGACCACGGGCTCAAGAGCAGAATCAAAGCAAATGTTGCATTCGAAACAACCGTCATACTTTCCAGTCTCCACCGTCATGGAACTTGGAATTCTTTTCCATTCCTGGGAAATGTAGTTCTCAAAGGCCATGAATCATGGACAGAAATCTCAGTTTCTCACAAGTTTTGCTAACAGTGCTCCTTGAACCCTGGAATGCAGAATAAGATTAAATCAGCTTAATAAGTAATTACATGTGATTGAACGTAGTTTAAGGTAAGGGCAATGTTCATATTTATAGTTGAATAGAATTAAAAACTACCAGTACACAACATGAAAGTAGAAATTCAGATTATGAGTCATAAAATGCAAGCTGAATATGATAGATTGATTCTGAACTCTTAAGATATTGTGTGCAACAGGCTATTTATGTTAACGTGAGTAAGACTTGCAGAAAATTGAAAGCAAAGAATTAATTTTCAACAAGAAAAAGCAAAAGGGCCTATTAATTCTGAGAAATAAACCCAAATAAAAGATTCTTACAGATATAATTAAAGGAATGCTTTTTTCAAATATTTGAATATCAAAATTGACCAAATTGTAAGATGCTTACAAATGAAGAGAGTCAAATTCAATGAAGCAGTAAGATGCTTACAAGCAATTCCATAAGAACCAAAGAAAACAAAAAATCAAATCATCAACGTCAGTCTTGATGTGCAATGCAATCCAAGGGAGCTGTTAATTGAGTTGAAAATCTTTCTAGCCAAACAAAGATTGATAATGGATGCATTTAACACATGCTTGCTCATAAGTACTAAAACATCACAGATGGTCACCAAATTAAGTAAAACTATTGATAAAACTAAAGGCAGCTTAACTCTATGTCCCAGAAACTGAATTTTTTTCTTTTCCATTGAGATAATCAGTAGAAGCAGCATATTTGCTTATTCCAACCTATAATTCCGACCAAGGAAGCACAGATATGTCAACAAAGATGCTCTGCCCATCCCAGATAGATATCCAGTACAAACGTCTACAGCATGGATGTATATGTATCATAATGTCACATGGCTGGCTGAGTTTCAGAACATGCCAAAATACACTACAATGAAATGGCATCATTTCTCTTCACTTTGTTCATCTTCTTCATTGTGAAACCCTAACTTTCTTCTGCGAGTCCCTTTTCCCCTTCAGAGCGGTTTCTCTTTCTTGTCTTTGTCTATAAGTGAGTTGAACAAATCTTGGATCTTCCTTTTGCTTTGCCTTTGTCTTTATTTTGGTCTATGACTGTTAGTGAAGCTTACTTCCAAATTATTGAGCCTTTGTTCATTTTTATCTGTGAACGAAGCTAGCTAAATCATTCATTTGCTTAGAAGCTTCAACATTTGTCTGTTTGCTCCTATTCATTAATCCTCAGTTGTTGCTTATAAAACATTAATGCTTCATTCAAGTCTCATTGTAAGTTCTACTCTTTAATGAGTTAATGTGTTGCGCGCAATAGACCCACACTGTACTTGTAGGCTAACATATTATTTATGACACATATCTATGGTGTTGTCCCCAATTGGTGCAATGTGTCACTGCCTTTTAGATTTAAGTACACAGCCTAATTGCCAAGAGTACAAGAAGGATGCCAATATCTTTAATTATTGAAAGAACTCTAAGGATCTTATGGCTATTGGCAGACATAGAGTGCTTCTAGCCAATTCTATAGCATTGGGCATACTTGTAGCAGATAGCTAAATAAGAACATTCATTGTGTCCTCTGAGTAATTTCATGCAATTACCAAACCTTTAGATGACAAGTGGTCAATGACGTAACTAAAGAATCATTACAGATGCCAGGTAGATCAGCCATCCTATCAGGACCTCCCAGACTAAACGACATTGTCATCTACCTAATGAAGAACATAGAAGATAAGACTTGTTCAGCACAGAATGGTCAATTGATTGATATTTATGAACCCAGAAAACCTGAATGTTGCCAAGATCAGAAGATAGCAAGAACACAAGATCTAACAATGTAGGGTATTCATTGAAAATCAAATGAGAACAATCACAGAAGAAGAATAAAATCCAGAGCTTTGAATTGAACCCGTCTTTCGTTTCCAGAATCTGACGGAAAGAATCAGAGACAGACAAATAAGAAAAATGTGAAGAAATAAACATACCAGGAAGAAAAATGAGAGAAATAGGGGGAATTTAGCTTTTAACGTTCTTTCCGTACGAAGCCAGACGAAGTTCTTCGACGAAGCGGCAATGGTGAATCGGATAAATGGGAGAGAGATGCCAGGAAGGAGTGAAGGTGAGGGTTAGGGAGCGGGATGGAAGAACGCGTCTTACGTGGGAGGTTTAAAGAGGATGGCAAAAAAAAAAGTCTCTTTGATACGCACATAGACTTTCACTCCTAAGAGGAAACTGTGGGCCCAACTCATTGTGGCGTGGCACTGCTATCACATGAACTACCAGCTTCTGTTTCGGCGTCCATTGGTCAATGTGAATAAACAACTCACTTGTTGAGAAATTCTTGCAGGTCCATTGACTTTAGAACTAATCATTTTTAACACTTTTTTTTACAATACAAGCTGCTAAATAAATCATGAAATACTTAAGAAGAATTACTCAGAGATTCCAAATAAAGAAATGTATTATAAAATGATCCCAAAAGGTTATAAATGGTAGCTGCTTCACTTATAAATTATGTTTCTCTATTTGTCATTAACAACATCTTGTGATCATTTTGTAACACATTCCTTTACTTAGAACTTCTGAGTAATTCTTCCAAATACTTAGGTGTGTCATGTATAACTTATTTTTAATAAAAATATTTTAATTATTTTTTATATCCATAAATTTGTTTAGATCATTTCTATGCAATTAACCCATTAATATATATATATATATATATGAGATCTATAAGAAAATATGTAAACATTTCTCAAATAAATTAAAAATATTTACATGCAGGGATCATTTTTTCAATGATAATATTTCAACTATTTTTTGTGAATCTCATAAATAACTATCATAACCAGTTGTATAAATGCTTGCATAAATAAGTATATCTTATACCGGGAGAGGATTTTCTCATAATCATCTATATCAATATCTTTTCAAAATTACATCTCTACCCTTAAATCAAGTAATGGATGGTTCAGATTTAATATTTTATAAAATTCTTATTATAATAGTTTATAAGTTAAAAATTTTGTCATCTTTTATATATTTCAATTATAAATCATGTAGATCATATTTTATTAATTTAAATTTACTTATATTTATAATATTGATTTTATAAAATATTAAATATGAACCCTCCATTTGTTTTGATTTAAGGGTGGGATATGATTGAGAAGATAATAAAAAAATAATTCTGAGAGAGTCAAACCTATCTCATACTTGCATACACACGTATCATTTATGCATTTTCTAATAAAAATATGTCAGTTATTTTTTTAAACTCATAAAACATAAATTTATGCTAACTATTTCTGACTCTGTAAGTTATTATGGTAGATGTTTGTGAGTATCATGAGAAAAGACATTTGAAATAATTTCGTTTTAAATGACATTTGTGAGTATCATGAGTAACATGATGGATTTTATCTCAACTTCACATGTAAGGAATAAATTAGTTTCCTATATAATGTCAAGATGTGATCTAGATAATCTAGATTTGATTTCTTAAAAAAATTATATTCTTAAAAGTTAAAACAAAGATAATCTCTTAATTATTATTTTTTTTCAAAAATGTTTTATGTAAAATATCTAAAAAAATCTAATCTAAACTGTCTAGATTGATCTGAAGAGTTCGTATGTGTAGTTTTCCTTGCTAAACCAATCTACATTTTTTATACATGAATTTTCGAAAATGGTTGGGAAAACACTCAAGGTGGGATGAAAACTCCTTTACTTCTAGACCATATCAATGTTAAGCAGGCGCGAGCCGTTAATTACCCTTGAGCGTTTACAGTGGCGGAGCCACTCAATGTTGAGTGTGGGCAATTGCTCCCACTCAATTTTTGGGTGCATATATAAATACTTATTAGATTTTTATTTTGCACTCACTGATCTTTAAGATTTGAACCCACTCAAATTATTTATACTTGTAAGCTTGTTATTTGTTTGAAAATAAAAAATTGCCCCTATTGATCTAGGGTCCTGGCTCCGCCACTGAACGTTTACCTAGACACTCAAGAGTTAGAATGCCTCCCCAAATGCGCCAGTGATGGTTCAAACCACTTATCGCTTAATCTGTAAATTATGGGTAAACCAATCTACATTTTATCACAAGGTGTATAAGTAATTTGATATCGCAAACTCTACACAAGGTATTGGCTCACTAATACTTCATGCAAAAAAAAAGGCTCACTTATCCAATTTCAATATAAAATATTTGAATTTTAATATAGATAAATGATAGATTTTGAAATTCAAAAGGATAAGCTATGAATGTCTATAAACAGATTGTTAGAACTCTCAATTAGATACACATTTAATAAACAAAAGCAGAAACTTGAAAGAAAAATCGAGAGAGAGAGAGAGAAGATCCAAGAATTGGACGTAGAGGTGCTAACATGCACCTACGTTGAAAAAAGTCATTCGTATGAATATCGGTAAAGGAAGTTGATCGTAGCTATTGACTTTTTAAAACCGAGTAATGAAATAAAGAAAACGCTGAAAAAATGTACGCTTCTTAACTATACGATTTAAAAGTCCTCAAACATTTAAAAAAGTGATTGGAAAAATTTTAATCTTTGGCTGTGCCATTCAATCTCAAGAGTTACTAATACATTATTATGGGTCCCATTTAGTTTGGTAGGGAACAAAAGTAATTTTTTATTAAGAGTACATAATACTGTGATGATTAATTAGTTTGGTCCCTATGTTTGGAGTTTTTTTACCACAACAGCATCAAATTGAAATGAAAAACGGAAATACAAAGTCTAAAAATAGACAATCCAAACAAACTAACTAAGGGCTCAAAACTAGACCTAACCAAAATTAAACAAAAGAACAGACATACAATTAACATTACCTAGGAAAAGTCTCGAACGCAAACAATCAAGAAGGCGTGAGTCCATGACAGTGCTCGAAGAACCCGATAGAACCGGGAAGAGCAGTCCAATGAAGTTTTAACTAATGACCTAGCCGCCAAATATGCTTTCAATGGAAACCATCCAAAGTAATGGTTCCTGACCAAATTTTATAGATTTAGCTGGAGTGGTGTTTCTACCATCTTTTACCTGGATGAGTGTCCCTTTCTTTCTATTGCTATTAAATGCGTTCTCCTTGAATTTCTTCCTATGTTTGGAGTTGATCTTATAGGTTTAGCTTTTATAAATCCGATTTGATGTTTAGCTTTTATAATTAAGTTCACACAATTATATTAAAGATATCAATTAAATTAATTATTATAACATGTTTTTTTAAAATATTATAATCATGACCGTTAATTCCCCAATCTCTTACGTGATTATTGTTGATGAAGTATCAACAGAGTTAATTGAAAAATTAGAAATAAATCAAGATCAACTTCTAATTGTTTCATATATTAAATGCTTATTTGAAAAATCCAAAAATCACTTAATGTAAGTCAGAAACCAAACTACCTTCATATATTTATTTAAAATTATGTAAAATTACTTAAAAATGTTAATTCAAACGCCCACTGTAATTTCTTTTGGTAAGTTACAATGATATCTTCTAGTCATTTTGGGTTTTAAACAAGGTTATCAAACCCGGACCGGTGATCAGACCGGTCCAGGCAGTGGGTTAAGGGTCAGTGGGTCAGACCGGAGTCAAACCGGAGATCAGACCGGTGAGGAATTAAAAATTAAAAAATATTTAAAATAAAAATAGAAAAATCATATTAACAAAACACAAACTAATCATATTTAACTTATCTATCATCCACCATTCTTTACAATTTCAAAATATTATCCTTACAAAATATCAAAACCAAAGGATTAAAATCATTCTTTAACATCCAAACTA
>JANTPZ010042288.1:0-10021 GCA_025593235.1 Vachellia pachyceras | reverse complement strand
AATTGAACTTAATTAATTGGAATTAGGAAGATTGGCTAAGTTATTCATCAAGGAGATTCACTTCATCCATTATCCATTCCATTATAAAAATAAAAAAATTAGAAATAGTAGCCATTTAGTCTAATTAGATAGATAATGCATGTTTCGCATACTTTTCGGTTAATTTGTTATTTATTCTAGATTACTTAGTAAATTAATATAGGCTCTATGTAGAGATCAACCTAGGTTAGTACCATTATATTGCATTTAACTTAATTTCATTTGATAGCTTCACGATAAGGCTTTATCAGTTTATTACCATAAAAAACAAATTTAAAATTTTTTTCATTATTGATTAAGTGATCACTAATGGAATTAAGTTAAATTTATTAGGGGGGCCGTTAGCCAAATGTTGTTGGACTGTTCACATGGTGTTTGTTACCGACGTGGCCACATGCTTAATTAATATTCAACTCATCGTCATCAACAACATTCACCATATATTCATATCTATATTTGAACTTGGAAGCCATCGTTGCTGCAATTTCCATAGTAGGCCAATCAAATTATGGTGATCCAGTCACTTGTCTGATCTAGTTAAAAGGTTTGAATGGTTGAATCATGTAGATTTTATATTTTGGTCCCTTTTCTTAATGAGATTAAAGCGACATTGTTTTACATTTTAAAATATAATAGTTCATCATATTTGTATTTTAGTAACTCTGTTTTGTTAAATTATGTGTGATCTATACATAAACATTTTATATACTTGTGGATTAATGTTTCCTTATTTACAGATTACTCCTCCAATCTTATTTTTAGGATGCAAAGAGAATGTTTTAGGGAAAATAACCAGAAAATGCCTTTTGAATTCCTTAAACCCCAAGTGATGCCATGAATAAGGTAAAGGACGAATTGGTATCTATCAGCATTTTGGGTTTTGCATATTTATGGGGAAAGATATAAATGCCCTTAAACATTTGAAAAAGAATAGTCTTCTCACCTCTCTCACACTGCCACTCTACACAGCCATTTGGCAAATTGAAGCCTTTAAGAATTTTTATATAAATTTCACTATCCAATAATCCATACAAGTATGATATAACAACATCCATTAAATGCATGTTGTAATATCCACCCTTTTTTGTAAATTGAAATAGAGGCCAAATCGATAGTTAGGAGATAAGATAATGCCCAGAAAGAAAAGATGTCAATAGACCAAAGAAACCCTGGTTAACTTAGTCCTAAGGCCTTGAAGTTACTAAGAATGTAAGCCACAGACATAAATGTCATTAAGTATAAAGACCAAAGGCAATATGGTCATTGGATAAAAAGGGCCAAACCAGTAGTCAAAAGTCAGGTTAGAGCCCACAGATAGAAAGTACGGAAAAATTTGATGCAGTCGGTTTGGAAGTCGCTAAATTAGATTTGGCCTGGTGGATGGAAGTTGGTAGGAACTATAAAGTTAAGCGTGCTCGCCCTGGAGCAATTTTAGGATGGGTGACCTCCTGGGATGTGCCAAGGAGGTCAGTGACCAAAAGAGCAAGGGCAAAAAAGGTCAAGGGTAAAATGGGAATTTATGAAAAGTTAGAATGTGAAAAGGCAGTTTAGTCATTAAAGAGAAGTGTAAGGGCATTTTGGCTATATGAAAAAGTCAAAGTCAAAGTCAAAAAGTCAAACAGTTGACCAAAAATAAGAAAAATTCATAGATGCCCAAAAGATAGAGCAGAACTCACTAATCACCAGAGATTCAACCGAATGTTGAAATTCGGTCTGGATGAGGAATTATGGAGTTTTAAAGATTTGATGGTAGAAAATAATTATTTAAGGTATCAAGAGTTCTCTAAGACCAAAAACCAGAGTATAGAAAAATTCCGTGAATTTTATAGTATTTTACAAAATTATTGTCCAATGTACAATCATAGCGATTTCCCCGAAAAGGAGGAAAATGCCCGAAAATCCCCGAAATATTATTTATTTCAAAAATTAATTTTAGACAATCTAGAAGGTATTTTGGGGGAAGAAGAGCTAGATTATCAGTGAAAAATGCAGAAATTTATAAGGCTCTAAAAATGCTTTACCCTCCAATTGTTCGTTTTCAGGAGTTTTTTACAGGATAAAATAATCCTGTTAATTGTGATAAGATCAAGAGGTGTTTTGAGGATAATGATTTCATTATATTTAAAAAGGGGAATCATGGAGGTTAAATGAGGAAGAAAACATCTCCAGAAAAGTAGAAAAAGATTTACCGGAATAAAGTTATGTTTACCGGTAGAAAGTGTAATAGGTAGAAGTAACCGAATGGAATTTGGTTTGGTTAGTGTAACCAAACGCCAAACAGATTTTTCTTCACAATGTGCAGCCATCATTACATACTTTTTATGAGCCAATGAGGAATGGGCAAATGTTGTATGTGTGGCTAATTATGGACCCTTAGATTAAGCTTAGTAATTAAGTTTTCATCCTAGCCTTTCATCTTATTTCAAGAGAGTTTATAAATACAACTTTTCCTCCTCTTCCACCACCATTTGAGACCAACTTGAGCAGCTGGAAAATGGAAAGAGAGGACGTCATTTTTGGAGGTGGAAAAGAAGAAGAGCTTGAGAAATCTTAAGGAGATTGAGAAGCCAATGAGCACATTGGGAAAGACCATCAAGAGAGGTTTAAATCCTAAGGAAAAGCTAAAGAGATAAGTGGAAGCACATCAAAGGGTAAGGAGAAAACCCATGATGCTTGAAGCAAAAATGTGCATATGTGTATGAATGTAAATTATGTTGTAAACTTTATATTATTTTGTTGAGGTTTGTAATGTGGCATGTAATATAACTTATGCATGTATGATGGACTCATGATAACTAATGTATGCCCTAAGAATACCTAATCACATAGGTTAATAGGATCGAGAAAGGTTTAGAAATCAATATGATGGTTTATGAAGTTAAGAGGAGGTAAAAATTGGCTGTGTTGGAAGTAAAGTTGGTCAAACCTCATACTTTGACCTGTCATGAAACTGTGTAAATGGATTCCAAATGAGCTGAAATTTTCTGGAAAAATAGTTCACATGGTAAGCTTTAAAACAAGCTAAATGGAATTGGAGTTTTGTACAGAAAGTTATGACTGTCCAAAATTGGTGAAAAATCACAGAAAATCTTGGAAAATGGAAAATTACCATATGAACAGTACATTTTCACGAATTAAACTGTACCAATTGAGCAAGTTTCTATATAATTGAGTATTTTTACCTCATCAAGGAATTTGTAGGCTTCAAATAGAAGTTGGAACCACTCAATGTCGATTTTTCTAGAATTAGTCATGAATTTTCAAAGTTGGCCCAAAAAACGGTAAATAGTAACTTACATAAGAATGGTTTTTATTTTGATCCGTTTTGACATTGTAAGTTATTTGAGGCCATTAATTGGTTCCAAATCATCATAATGGAAGCTAAGAGGGATAAATAAGAGGTGTTACATTGTAATGGTATCAGAGCCAAGGTTTTGGGATGATTTAGTTAATGCATTAAGGATTCATTGTTGTTTAGCTTCTTTGTCGGAGGAAGGACTTGGCAGCTTTATTTCTCTTTCCATGAGTCAATAATCCTGCATTTATCATAGTCGGTAAGGAAAGTTTCTACAGAGTGTAGCCATAACTATCAGGTGAGTGGTTGTCAAATAAAGTAGCGCTCAAGTGCTGTCCATGCTTGAGTATTGCAGTGTAAATTTCAAAAAAAAAAAAAAGAAAGTTCAATGCTTTTGCAAAGTGCTGGAACATAAATGAAAGTATTTGAAAAATGATTTTGATGCTAAAGCATTAGAGCATAGTGCTTCCAGTATTATCAATGCTATGAGTCAGTGCTCAAGCACAGGAAAGAATTTTGCAAGTAAAAAGATTCAATGCTGGAGCATTAGATATCAATGCTAGAGCATTGATAATGCTTTTGATGCTGCTTAAGCATTAACTAAAAGTGTTGAAGGAATAACAGGTTTAAAGCTCTCAGTACTTAAGTATTAGGTCCTAATGCTCAAGCATTGTTAGTGCTGTCACTAAGCTGTAGCATTTTCAGAAAGCATAAGAGGTATAGTTCAAAGTAGGGCTCGATGCTCGAGCATTAGGTATAGGTGCTCGAGCATTGGCACTGCTACTAGTAATGCTAGTAGCATTCACTCACAACACTGTGTTAAAACTCTCAACACTCGAGCACTAAGTCCTAATGCTTGAGCATTGTCCATGCTTTTTCCTGCTACTCGAGTATTGCCTGACAACACTACCTAACCACTTGGTTTTGAGCATGATGCTTGAGTATTGAGTTCCAATGCTTAAGTGTTGGCTATGCTTGAGCCTTACACTAGAGCACTGAGTGAAAGTATTATTTAAAGCCTTAGATTTAGAATCCAATGCTCGAGCATTGAACTGTTTAAAAGTACATTATAAGAATTATCCATATTTTTCATTAAAGAAACAAAAGTACATTATAAGAAAAGTTTAAAAGAAACAAGATAGATATGAAATATAAATGCCACTTAAAAACATAAATACAAGGATTATAATATTAATTATTATTTAAGAAATCTTCCATATTTAAATGCATCATTCCGTCAAGACCTGTAACGTCTTCTAGTCCATCAAGGCATGCAAGATCATCATCTTTAAGTGCATAGTTTGCCTCGATATTATTATCTTGATACATCAAATTTGCTTCTACATTATTGCCACTCTTTTTTAGTGATGCTTGATAAAGTTTCACCAAGTGAGCAGATGTACAACATACTCATGCCCAATGCCCTTTCATACCACACTTATGACATTTTATTTTCAGGGTTTTTTGTGGTATTAAAATCATTCTTATGCCCTTTCTCATTATTTCTTTTCTTTTGGTTGTCATGATTAATGTTACAACCACCTCGACAAAAAGAATTTTTGTGCCTTTTGCCGCGACCACGGCTGTAATATCCTAAAAAATTTTTTAAGTAGGATTTAATAAAATATATATAAAAATATAATAAAAGGGGTGAACTGTAATATTGTAAAAGTTTAGGGGCCTTTGCTATAATTTCCCCTTTTTTTCTTCTGACATGTTCCACCGCCTTCTGTGAGCTTTATCTAAAAAAAAATGGGATAACAGACGTGTGTACAAGCATTGGCGGTGGAGGGTATTATATATACCTCTCACCACCACCTCTCACTCCCATAATAACACACACACACGAGCACAACAGTATAGAAAGAGAGAGGCAGAGAGGAAAAGAGAAAGAGAGAAAGAAAAAGGAAGCTTAAAGGAATTTTCTAGCTAAAAAGCTCACTTTAGAATTATTTAGGTAAGTAAAATGATTTTTTTTCAATATAGTTTCTTCATGAAAGTTATTCTAAATATTTTTCTCAAATTAATGGAAGTAATATCATATTGATTAGAGAATATTTTGGTATTTCAATATTTATAATACCAGAGTTTTATTTATAGAAGACTATCTAATAAATGATATGTTTTTATAATCCTTTTCTATATAGTTAGATTTATTCATTAGATCTCTGAGATATTTTAGAAATTTATTTCATATAAAATTTTTTAAAGTACTTTGAGAAGTTGAATTAGATAATAAAGAGTTTTTGAAGAGATATTTTAAATTGAGGTTTATAGAGGTAATAGTGAATTTCTAATGATTTAGTTTTGTTATTAAAGATTAAAAAATAGAATTTGGAATTTTAGTAATAATTAGATATTTAAAGGGATTTAAGATATTTGAGGATTTTATAAATATCTGGGGACTTTTAATATATGATAAAGTATTAAAGAAATAAACTAATATGTGATAATGTGTAATTGTTTAGATTAATTATATAAATTGTTGGTGTTGGGCACGAGGTTTTGCTATTGGCTTGCTGGATGAGAGGTAACTGCTTTCTGCTCATTATGCATACTTGGGACATGTTTGGTGAGTGATTTTGAATTGATTGTGATGAAAGTATTATTATTAAATAAACTCTGTGTTTATAATATGTTGTGATGTTTGGAGTCAAAGATTGGATGTGTTGGCAACATTTGCAAATGCTATTGATAAATGTTCTTTTGACTTAATGGAAAGCCATTGAGTATGAAAAGATTGATTGAAACGTGCCAGTGCTATTCATACGTGTATATGTTGATGATACATTATGACTATACTTTGCATATGTGTTATAAAGTGATAACTGTGATATTGGGAGAGGAGGATGTGGTTATTGATGGGAGGCTATTCAGGGAGTATAAAGGGTTGAATATTCAGCATGCCAAAGAGGAAATAAGGTTGGTGGACTTTTGAGTCTGATTACCGAAAGATCCTATGCCCATCATCAAAGGGCATTCTGAGTCTGATTACCAGGTGATCCTTGTTGTGTTGATGAGGGCTTATGACACCCCTGCGATGTGAAAGGGGAACCCATGGTCCGATCTTGTGCTCTATGGTACTTGGCCAGTCCACATCACTTACCGGTGAGCTCGTTGAATTGTACTACCAATCGAATGGGACAGTACTAGCCCATGGGTTCAGTCAGAGGAAATAAGGCTAGGGAGGAATAAGAGAAAATAGAAAGAAAGATAAGAAATCTCTGTGAAATGCTTTCCTATACGATTTCGTGATGATGTTGTGATGATACAAGCTTGAAATCCTTGTGATTACAATTTGATAACTACGGAAAAGTGATTATATGTATATTGATGCCACTAACCATGATGATTGTGATAATAATGATTACATAGGTATTGATGTGAAACGAGTCTAGAGACGATTATGAACTATTTGCAAAGATTGTATCATTTATGAAATCGTTTTCTTATGCAATTAATTCTTTATCTCTTATCGACACTCGCTCGTATGCCTTTTAAGTGGAAATGCTAGTTACTGGGACTTTTGTCTCATTCTATCAATTCAACATCTTTTCAGGTGATAGTTATCATGCTGATTTGTTGGGGAGAGTTCTTGAGGCACATATATCACTGTATATCTGTGTATCGTCTCTTTTATTTATGTGATGACTGTTGTATATTGCCATTTATAGGACTCATTTTACAAGTCCTGTCTCACTACCTATGTTGGTAATTTTAAATTATAATCAAAGTTGTGCAGCGGAAGCAAGAACTCTATATTTCTTATAAAATGGAGTAAGTTATTAAATTTAAATTGCATATTGATTAATAATATTAAATAAGAAAAATTGTAAGCATTAAGGTAAGGGGTTTTTACAACGGCCACGACTACGCCCTTTATCATAATTATTATGCATTACTGCATTTATTTCAGGAATCGGAGCCGATCTTATGGGGTATATTTCATGATTTTTCATAAGCAGCTCATTGTTTTATTTAGCAACAAGTAGGCATGAAATCAATTCAAAATATTTCTTAAATCCTTTTTCACTATATTGTTGCTGTAACATCATATTGGATGCATGAAAAGTGGAAAATGTTTTTTCAAGTAAGTCCTCTTCAGCGAGGTACAGGAAATCAGACTGGTGACTGATCCGGACAAGACAGTGGGTTAAGGGTTAATAGGTCAAACCGGAGTCAAACCGGGAGTCAGACCGGTGAAAAATACAAAAAAATTAAAAATATAATTATTTAAATATATTTATATATTGCTGCAGCTTCTTGGAGGGAATGTGACATGTGAGACTCCATTTTTCTTTCTTTATTTTTTTTAAATTTTCAATTCAAATTTTAAAGTAATAAAAAATCAATTGAAAAATAGGTGTTGGTGATAGGCTTTCACTGTTTCACATGTCAAATTTTCAATTCAAATTTAAATTTCAATTGATAATTTTTTTATTCCTTATCCAATTCAAATTTTCAATTTAAATGTGACATGTGAGAGTAGACGGCTTGAGTAGCTGACTTGCAGTTTGAGTAGATGTTACTCTGTTAGTCCGCTAAAACACAATCCCTCTCACTCACTCTCTCTACCTCCATCCATGAGAAGATGTTAGTACCTTTTCCACTGACACACGCATGTAAATCATTGCTTGTTCTTCCTTTCACTCAATCACTCGCTCACTCTCTCCTCCCCCAAGTTCAATGGTCTCAACTTCATTAACATTATTCTCATGGAGAAAGACGTCATCATTGATGGGTTCTGTATGAGTTTGTATGGAACTCACTATTTGACTTGACCCATGAATGGAAGCCTCGGACTGCTTACATCTAGGTTGGGAATCTGAGACTCAAGTGTACTGGTCAATGCACGTGGCCCTTCCGGCAGCATATGTACAACCCACAAACCCTGCCTCTGGGGGCTCCAAACGGTGACGTTGAAGTGGACGAGATGATCATTAACTTGGGCAACCAATCGGCAGGCACTATCACGAATCCCTTCAACAATGGATACTTCCAAGGCCTGCTTAAAGCCATATTTGTTTTCGGAAGCCTCTCGGAGCAAGAGGGAAACCACCATCCTCCTCCTCCTTATTCTCCTTCATCTCTCCTTCCTTCCCCTCATGACCCCCAGACTTTTTTTAATGTAATTCGACCGACCCCTCAACTCAGCGGGTCGGTCAAGTTACTACCAGGTCATGGCGAGTTGGGCCGAGTCGTCATGACCCGGGTTCAACCTCCAACTCAGACCGGATTGCCAGTTGAGTCTTCAGTTTCTAGCTTGACTCAGCCAGTCCAGTTCAAGTTTCCGTTCATTGATCTTCAGTGATTTTCTCACCACACAATTTTAATTGAGAACTTGTTTTAAAAACTGCAGTTATACTCGCTCACAATTTTAAAATTTTGTAACCGTAAATGCATCCAATCATATCAGACCTTAGGCAATATCACTGTTTTATGATGATCAAACCTCTCTTTCAAGGCATTCCATAGTTCCAACGGATCTTTTACCGTTAAGTGTTCTACTTTTAATCCTTCGTACCTTGTCTTGGTTAGACGCATCATCTTCTGGCAAAGTAGCATTTCCAAGGCCTTGAGCATACAAATAGATTTCAACATCCAATATTTATGATAGATAATTTTTGCCAGATATGTCAAGGCCTTTAAATTATAATTTGGTAAGATTTGACATTACCCAATCTAAAACAATAATAAGAATTAAAATTAATTCTAGAAAAAGAATTTACAAAATGAATAATATAGTTTAGTTAATATATATGGATTCAAGCTAAAATGACAATATCCATAATGTATAAAAATTGGTAAAAAAAGATTAAAATAACCAGTATTAACAATCTCAAATATTAGCTATAAAACTTGTTTAAAACAATAAGTAAAAGAGTTATCTTAAATTGTGGCTTAGATTATCCCAAATTGATCGAAAAAGATATGATAAAGAAAGAAGAAGAAATTGCTAAGGTAACTTTAAGGGGAACATACTTTCTCCAGAACTATCGTGCTGATAACGTATTTTAAATTAAATGTAAATAGGCAAAAGAGAAGAGAAAGTTTAAGAGGAATGAGAAACTTTGAGAGGAATTCTATTCACTTTTTGATATGTTGTATGCCATGTACAAAGCCCTATTTATAGGCCTATAAGAGTGACCTCCAAAGGTCATGAGCAATGAATAACACAATCAATTATAGATGTACATACATTGTGACTCTTTGTACATACATTGTGCGTTTTTGTACATTGAATACCTCTTTAATTTCTCAATAATGATTCATGTATAGTATTTATGTCCTAGGAAGTCAAAAGTCTATGGACATATTGTAATATCCATAATTTTCATGCTAAATGAAATAAAGGCTAATATGAGGATTAAGATGAGGAATTAGAGATGAGAAGTAGATGGCTCAAAAAGAAAGAAAGATTAAGGGCCGAAAGTTCAGGCACGGAGTTCCGTGTGAATTCCAAAATTAAGTATATTTTCCCTATAAGCAAAATGAGGATGGGAAACCTTATAGGAAGGGACCCATATGTCATTTAATAAAAGACCAAGGGCATAAAGGTCTTTTAGTATCAAAAGTAAGGGCAAAATAGTAAATTTTGAAAAAGTAGAGAAAGTAATGGCAAAATGGTAATTATGAGAAAGTTAAAGGGTATTTTGGTCATTTGACAAAAGAAAAGTCAAAGTCAAA
>JANTPZ010042286.1:0-10738 GCA_025593235.1 Vachellia pachyceras | reverse complement strand
TATATATATATAATTGTGATATAATTTTATATATTTTAACATTACAATTTACACCCCATCCTATTATTTATATAAAATATACTTTTATAGTTTACTTTTTTATTAAATTGCATATTAGATTAAGGATCGGATGGAGTATTTATGTAAAAATATTAAGTATCTCATGTTAACTGCAACTTTGATAACAAAAAAAATATATTGCTAAAAAAATTATTTCTCAAATGGTTGTAAAATAAAATTAATTATATTAAGTGGAAAGCATTTTAAGGTCACATTTCAAAATATATAAATTTATTTAGATTAATCAAATTAATAAATTAGATAATAATTCAAAGTACATATGGAATACTAAAAATATAATATATTACCTTATAAATATTTATACTGTAAATAGATACAATTTTTATTGAATAAACATAGTGACAATTAGTATAAATTTATTTTATTACCGAACGTTGGGGTGCAGTGGTCAATGTGGCTATTAGTACCGGTAATGCGGGTCAGCTCGCGGGTTGCGAGCTAGCCCGCCAACCTATTCCATTTTGGCAAGCTGCATTTCTGCAGCCCGCCAACATTTATTTTTTTTATTTTTTTAAAAATCAAATTTCTTTTTTGATTCTTTTTCTTTTGCTTTCATAACATTACATAATTATATCATATTAATTGACGCATATAATTCTTTTTCTACTAATAAATTTCAATAATGACATTTTTCATGTTTTCAAGTAAAAATATAACTATTAATGTATTGTTATAATTTTAAATATAGTATTATAGAAAGTTGATATGAAAAATAAAATATTCTATACTATTTTTGAATGTATTAAGTATTATTTATCATACTTTGAAAAAAATATTGAGATGAAAAAGGTAAGAAAAATATATAATATAGTATTTTTAAAATTAAAAAAATAGGTGGCGGGTAAGGCATAGCGGGCTGGCTTTTGCCAACCCGAACCGGCCACTTGGTGGCGGGTTGGGCCCGCGGGACCAACTCGTATTACCGGTGCTAGCGGCTATCACTTCTCCAAGGGTCGAGAGTTCGATCCTTGGAGCCGCACTCGAGGAGAGAGGATACCCACCCTTGGTGTAAAGCACCTTAAAGAGGTGTGCCTAAGTATTCTCCGCTTCGGATTAGTCGGTTATCCTGTGTTACCTAGTCCAGTTGAAAGAATGCCATGGACTTAGGAAAATGTACCGGATATCGAAGATTCTGGGGTCATAGGCCCAATACCTGCCCATTGTTCACAAAAAAAATGATATTTAATATTTTAGTGATTATTGAGCAGGCGGAACTCAAAAAGGGGGAGAAAGAAAGATGATAGTGGGAATAAGTGGTTTTTGGGCTTGGATCTAAAGAAATGGGTTTTAAACTAGTAGGAAATGGATCTAAAGAAATATTATTTTATTTATATTGATAGTTGCTGAACATGTTTATATTTTAAATAATATTTACTCATAAGGATCTTCATATTTAATAACTCATTATTTTATAACTAAGGAACACTGTTCAATGTATAGATGTATATGGCCCATAAAAATTTTTAATCTCTATAAACACGCAGCATTGATAAACTTGTGGAACCAACGATAAACCGCATCAGCTTTTATCACATCTGATCTCATTCATGTACTTCCACTACCAGGAAAAATATCATTTAGTGACGAAAAATCTGTCGTTAAATGATTATTTTCCGTCATTAAAATGAGGGTCGCTAATATTTTCCGTCACTAAATAGAAATTTTCTGATAGTGTTCGCCAATAAGATTAATTAGCCATATAAAACGAAACATTTAGAAAATAAAGATTCCATTCATTTTACATTTAGTGGTGTGTTTGAACACTAAAACTGTCAAAAATAGTATATATGCACTCCACGTCACGACTCATTATATATGCACACACGCATTATAAATAATTAAATATCACGAAGTCTAAAAAAAAAGAAGACGAAAAAATAATTGTTTGGATATAATTGTTTGGCTAAAATATACTTTTAGTTCTTTATGTTTATGTCAGATTTTATTTTAGTACTTTAAATTTAAAAAGTGCACTTTCAGTCCCTCAAACTTACGTTGCTCATAATAATTATTTGATGAGTCAGCAATTTCCGTTAAGAGATACTAACTGCGTTAAGTTTGAGGGATCGGACTGAAAGTGCACTTTTAAACTTAAAAGACTAAAGTGAAATCAAACGCAAACATAAAGGATTAAAAGTATACTTTAACCTAATTGTTTTTCCTGCTTAAAAAATAGATAAAACCCGAAAACAACTAACTATTAAAGTTTAAAGTAGGGTTTTAAATACGAAAACAATTGAATTTTTTGGGCATATGTGTGAATGTTTATATAGAGTGGGAGACGATAATGGAACGTTCAATGAACATAGCAAACAGTGAAAAGTAAGGATGATATTTTCAATGTGTGTGTGTGTGTGGCTCTCATTTCGTAAGCAAGCATGAGTAGACTACTAACAGTACTATTATTAATTATTATTATCATGGAGAAACAAGTTCCTGGCTTTATACCAAGTAACCTAACATTGCTTTGTAAATCTACGCATAATAATGCTTAAAGCCCACACTGTGTGGGAACACACCTACGTTGCTCATAATAATTATTTTTGTTATTATTATGCTTCTAAAGATATATGGTATAATTATTCCCCTTTGAAAATTAAATAAAAGCTTTTCAAAATTTCAAGCTTGTAATGGCGTTAATGCATTACATGCGTATCATCTTATCCTCTGCTCACCACTAAAGCTAGAGGTTCAGGCTGGTTTGCAATAAGATATTAAAGCCGCTGCTTTAATTAGTTTTTTAAAAAAAATTATTAATACATTGCATGTACACATCCATTAGAAATGTCATTAATAATTTTATCGGGAAACAGTCAATATCATATTATATTATGTGTAAACCTCAAAGAAAGAAAAGAAAATATATATTCTCATTCGCACAAGAAGCCACTACACCTTTTGTTTTTTTTAGAAGCCACTACACCTTGATTGATCGTGAATCAACTGCCAATTCATTAGTGAGGCTTCTTAATAATCCCCACACACACACATGAATGCACATTCGTTATTAATTGCTCCTCATCTTTACAATCCGGATGGATTAGGAAGAACGACTAAGCTTAAAAAAGTTTTTTTATATGATCATTTGGTATTAAATCATATTTCGAACATATTTGGCTCTAATTTAAAGTAGCTTTAGCCTTTTTTACATTCACACTGACTCAACTTTGAATGTTGTACTCAACTTTGAATGTTATACTTAAACGGTTAAAATCCCTCTTCTTATAAAAGTCAACATTAGTGGGTCCATTTAGGAACGCGGTGGAGAAGCGCTTTTACCATTTACGAGGTAAATATGTAAATGAGATTATCTTATTTTACGGAAAAATACTGTTAAACACACGTTTGACTTTTCTAAAACGTGGTTCCAAACAAGGCCAATATCTTATACTTTAAACGGTCAGCACACATTCTTATAAAAGTTAGTAATCCATTTTATTCTAAATACAAAAACTTATTATACAGTGCAATTTGCACACTGATGGAGTAGTTTAAATGGGTTAAAAATACGTTAAAATTGGTTAGAGATGAATTAGCTAGCTGGGGCCAGACATGCAGCTTCATGACCAGACAAAGCCATGTAGGAACGAACATAACAGACCAAGCAAATAGAGAGTAGCAATACATAAACATGATGTTGGAAAAGGATAAGTTTCTATGATTGTGTGATAAGGAAATTTTCATTTTTCATCATAGTAATTCATTTTTACTGAGTCTATCTCTATGGTTAAGTTTCAAATCTTAGTTATCAAAATGATGACTTTTTATTATAAATATGACATAAAAACAAAATGATATATATTGTCACAGTACAGTCCCAACGACCAAGAATTGTTAGTGCAGAGACACACATGGGCAAAAAAATTTGTGTGCGTGCACATAAGCTCGAGCGCGCGGGCACAATTTTGCCAAGTGGATGTTTCATTTACATGCGTCCTTAACCACTCTTGGAGTTGCAGGATATAGCACTTTTATATTCTTTGGGATAAAGAGGACATGTACACTACACATATACATACACGTTGTGTCGCTATGTCCATTGAGTGTGGAGTTAGGTTTGTGATTTAATCTGTGAGTGTAAGTGTAATTGTTGCGTGATGTCAAAAGCCCTCTTCACACACACACACACTAGCTCTCTCTGTCTCTGTTGGATTTTGGGCTCTCGATCTTCCTATGCGGAGAAAAACCGAATGATTGAAATCTTGTCTCACTTATATAAGTGGAGGGATGGTAGACTAGGTCAATAAGAGTGAAAGGTCTTATTCAAAAAATACATCTTTGGTAAAGTATAAGTGAAGAGAGAATAAGAGAGAAAGCAATTTTCACAGGTTCACAAAATAGATTTGGTGAAATAGGGTTTGCTCATTTGTTAACCCTTGGTTTGGACAAAAATTTTGTCAGTAAAGTTTGAAGCTACCAATGCGTGATTCGGAATGGTGGGATTGTCTATTTGTTGCCTAGTGTGAGAGATATTGAGCTCACGCTGATCTCTATTTTCTGGGTATTTTCAGCTTCTTTATTATATATTGAGCTTGTTTGTCAAAGGGGAAAAGACAAACGCACATTCAACAATGTTTTTCTGTAAAACGAGATAATCTCATCCACATATTTACCTCGACTTGCGTAAAAGTACTTTTCTACCGCGTTCCCAAACGGGCACATTATAAGTTAGCATTTTTTATTGTTTGACTGGTTGTTTGCACGTATTTGTATATCTAATTGTGACTCTCCTGTAACCCTATTAGGATAGTAATGGATTTGATTTTCTTTGGTCTGGATGACATGTGTTTTTCACCTTTGAATTGAGGGGTTTTCCCACGGTAATAATTCGGTGTCTCTTGTGCTATTTAATTTATATAATATATTTGTTTATTTGTTTCCTCGAAGACTCTTGCAAATGATAAAAAATTTAATATCTGTCCTAACATACATGTATTTGGTTAGAATGTTAAGTGAAATGCCTTATAAACTCAAGTTTTAAAGTTAAACCTTAAAGTTTTGAGTTGGGATATAGTCTTGATTTAACAATCGCCTAGGTTAAATCTAGCTAAATGAATTAATCTTATACAACATGATGAATTAAAATTTGAATATCAATAGAGAGATATACTCACATTTAGTGTCTAACATTGTCTCAAACATGATTAGTTTTGATAGAAGAATACATGTACTTAAGAAAAAAAACTGCTGCATTGATTTCACATTTATATATGCATTATTTTCTACTTCTTATCCAAGCTATATTCGTTCTTTTTATGGTGGTTCTCTCTATTTCATTCCATTTCATTTGGCTTACATAATATAGAACTAAAATGCACTATTTATACTTTGTAAATATATATAATATAATATAATAATTTTCCATAAATTTAATTTTTTATATATGTGTTATGATAAGATGACAAAAGCGGGATAATATTATTAATTACACCTTGCTAAATTGATAGTTTTTTTTTACTGAGTACACGCATCTTTGTGCTAAGGGAAATTCTATTTAAGACAATGTTGAGTACTATATATTCAAACATTTTTTAATAACAACTCATTTTAAAAAATTCTAGGATATAATTAATTCAGATTGAATTAGGTTTAATCACATGAATGTGAAACTTTTATAACTATAATCCCCTTTGTATACAATACCTTAATTCAAAACTTAAGACTCAAGGGAGGAATATGCTGGCCTTTTGTTTTATTGCTTTCACATTCTAAGTTGATTTTCAACAGAAGAATAATATTATTATACCAATCGATATGACTCAGTGAAAAAATCACAAGCCGCACATAAACGAAATATTAAAATACCAAAAAAGTTGCATTGACCTGTATACATAAAATGATATATTTAAAAGCATGTCACTCTCTAATAATATACGAATCATTTATATACACTCCGTTTGGTAAAGTTTAACTCTCACTCAAAAGCACGTTTAACAGTATTTTTTTGTAAAACGAGATAATCTCCTCACATATTTACATTGACTTGTGTAAAAGTACTTATCTACAGCGTTCCCAAACGGAATCATAGATTGTGTATGTGAAAACCTTATTGGCAAAAGCAATCATGAAGGGTAATTAATACTCTCTTTTTCAAAGCACACGGAAAATTAATGAAATATCACATCAAATGCAATAACAATAATACATATCGTTGGCTAATAAAGGTAGCACGTGTTTGTTTATAAATAATATATGAAGACTATCACATCACACATACATGAAGTTTTTTTCAAAGCAGAGAAACACTTTGAGAAGTTTATATAAAAAAAAGGAATGATGAGAATAAGATTCAATGCATCGTGTGGGGAAGAAGAATGTCAAATGTATGTTGCTGCCTTGTCTCAAAAAGCAGGTCACGTCATGGACCACCTTAATCTTATCAATGTGTCTGTAGTATTATATTGCTCTACTATTTCATCACTTAGTCGTAGAAATTTGCCAATGTGGCTATATGCTTTGAATATTTATTTTATTATCATGTGTGATGTGTAATTGTCAATATCATATGTTGTGTTTTCTTAACTAACTTGAAATTTATTAATTTTTTATTAATCAATTATTATGTATATGTATATGTAATATAAAAAAAATCTCAGTCATACTATTTATCATGAGTTACAAATAATATAGCTGAAACTGTATCTAACACAACCCCAGTTAACTAGTTGTTCTGTGTACATACAACTATCGATGATAAGGGACAGGATGGAAATGGATTAGCTAGATCATAAGGTAGATGAATTGAATTTGGATTCCACCTTGTTCAAAAAAAAATTATGGGAAGAGGCATCCTGATCATAAAGCTATGATCTAGATTAATCAATTGTTTAGATATATATATGATGATAATATGATTTAGAAAAAAAAAAGTGTCAGATGCCTAATACACTACCAGAAAAATGTCATTTAGCGACGGAAAGATCCATCGTTAAATGGCTATTTTCCATCAGAAAATTTCCAATTAACGACGGAAAATATTAATGACCCTCGTTTTAGCGACGGAAAATAGTCATTTAGCGACGGGAGACATTTTTTTTGGTAGTGATAGAGATGTGGGAAAACTAAGGATTTTAAGAGCTTTTTCAAGGCTTTTATTCAACCCAACAAGATTTAAGAGAAAAGGCATGGAATTTGCATAATGATGGAGGTAGGGAGGAGAAAAGCAACAGCTGGTTATTAATTCAAATTAATCACAAAATAAGTCAATCCAAATCATTCCTCTCCCCATTTAGATTGGCTGATTTGATTTATAACACACTTTGTGTGTTTACTTGGCACATGAAAGCAATTCATTAAAATCATTATTACCATACATTGCAACAAATTAAATAATTTTCATCACATAATTTTGACTATGTAATTTGAATTCTAACTAGTTCATATGAATCAATGTATAGATATCTATACTCTCAATGAATCAACATTTAGGGTTTGTTTGGAAGTCCTTTTGAGAATAACTTTTACAGATTTCAAGGTAAAACTTAGGTTTTGGAAAATAACTTTTATGGATTCCGAGGCAAAACCTAGGTTTTGAAAAGGTGATTGCGTTTAGGAAGTTTTAGCTTTACGGATTTCGAGGCAAAAAGTAGATAGGAAAGAGAAAAAAAGAAAGAAAAAGTAGGAGAGAAAATTTATTAGGAGAGAGGGTGCGATTTGATAAGAAAATAGCTTTTCAAAACTTAAGTTTCAAACCGAGATTTTGTATCAAAAATAATTTTTTTGAAAAACTTGAGTACTTGAATAAAACCCAAATTTTAGGGTAAAACCAAGGTTTTAAAATCACGCCTAGGATTCGTGGATGCAACTCTTAAACAGTTACAAACCCTATTATTGACATTGATAAAGTTAAAAAAGCATCTCACATATATTTTATTTTTCATAAAGAGAATATAAATTCCATTCTATAATTTCTTGATCGCATATTAAACAAGTGTTCTGCTATCGTTATTACATTTCATTCCCTTCAATTCATTGAACCAAACCAGCGCTTAGAAATTAGAATATGCATTGAACATTAATTAATTGTTTAGTTAAACGATAAAAGAACTCAATACCTGTTTATTTGTTCTGGCCGTCGTTCTTTGATGATATATATAGTCTTATCATGATAGTGACTTGACCCTTGGGACTACAGACATTCCATTAAACTCAAGTACATTTCTCTCTCTCAGCGTCTCTAAGAATCTTCCATTTTTTAGGACAGAGAAGGAAATAGACCATCTTCAAAAACTATATATATATATATATATATATTTTTGTGTGTGTTTGGGAACTCCGTTGGGAGAAATGAGTTTACGAATTTCTAGATGATTTTGCGGATTTCAAAATGATTTTTATGGATTTCAAGATGGTTTTATCTCAGCTTGCGTGCACCGTTTGGGGAACGAAGTTTTCAAACAAGTATATGTGCTTGTTTGGGAACAACGTTTCCCAAACGATGCACACATTCCAATATAAAACCATTTCGAAATCTGTAAAAACCATCTTGAAATCCATAAAACCATTTTGAAATCCGCAAAATACCTCGAAATCTGTAAACTCATTTCTCCCAATGGACTTTCCAAACACACACATATCTTCTCATCCTATCCTGATGCTAAGATGATAAGTTCATTTGTTCATAAATGTAAAGAAAGAAACTTGTAACAAGTGTTGTTTGAGTATTACTCCCTCCATTCTTAAATGTAATAACTAATTGATTGATGAACTTGCTTTTACTAGAATTATAAAATCTTAAACAATTTTATTTTTAAATTTTTAATTTTATAAACTCTTAACTTTTTTATGAGGTGATCTGATTAAATTAGATTTAAGTATTGACGGCTTTACTTGGTGGTAACTTTTCTCAAAATATTTTTTTACATTCACACAAATTTAAACTTGAAATCTCATATTTAAGCGGTCAAGTAATGCTTCTTTCTGTTGAGATCGATGCATATTAATAACTCTACATGTCAACTGCATATATTAAAAAATATCATCAAATGAATAGTTTTTATGAATTGAGAAGCACATTTTAAGCAAACCAATACATAAATAATTAAAATAATTTTTTAATCTCTGCAAACTATTTTCCAAGCTCCTATGTTTAGGATATGCATGAAGGAATATAATTCACTTCAATTCTATATAATGCACACACAAAAGTCTAGTTTCAATGAAAAAGGAAAGAGGCATGAACAAATACTACTCACTTTATTTCTGTTGATTTTTCATCGTGACCACTGTTAAAGCGAACCCGTCAGCAAAGTCAAATAAAGCCTTAGTTTATTTTTGGTTTGATAAAATATATCCATATAAGTCGAGGTAAAACTCATATCATATATTTATCCCATAAACTGCAAATCACGTTGGAAATCTCATGGATTAATTAAAGCTACTTATACTGTGAACAGGAGGAAATTGAGGCAGTATATGTACACACACATCGACTTGTTTAATTTTCTCTCTGTTGATTATTAATTAATAATGAATCATCACCAAAAATATAATAACATCCATCAAACTGCTAACAATGACACGTTGCAATAATAACATATATAATAGCAAAGTAGACTTTCATTAACCACACAGAGAAATCGAAAGACATAAAGATTAATAACAACGACCGCGTCTGATATTAACCCAACAAGAACAGCTTATTCACCATATATGCCATAAACTACACTTCATTGCTCAAAGTCTCCAGCTAGCTATCTCTCTCCAAGCAAACACATATATATATATATATAGCTGCAGCCTGCAGATATATATATATATAGAGAGAGAGAGGGAGAGGTTAGTTAATGGGAGGGTGGAGAGATTTGTGGAAGAGAGAGAGCCTATCACGGGAAAGCCTGTGTTTGTAACCAGAATTCTTGTACTCGAACCATGTGAATTCCTTGTACAAGCTGTGTTCTTGGGTGTTCATAAGAGAGGGCAAAGGCATTATCTTCTCATCCAAAGCTGGCCCTACGAAGTAGATCATGGACAACCTCGACTTCCTCATGTCCGCCACCACTCTGTGCTTCACGCTCCTAAACCTCCCATTCGTCATCACCTTCATCACATCAATAAACAAATTATTATACTCCTCCACTCATATTCACGGCAAGCAATTTTCCCATCACATTTATAACTGATGACTTCATTAAACTTTACCCTTTTATTCATTACTACATTGATTGGAACAAAAGAGCGCTGATGTTCATGCTTGGTACGCATTGTTATTACCAATAGCTTATACATTTGCTAAAATGTGTTGCATTGTACCAACTCCAATCGTAAATATAGAAAGTTCATTGTTTTATTAAAATATTTTTTTTTACTTCTGTTTAACGTACGAATGAAAGGTTAAATGGCTATTTATTATATCAAAGTACAGGGAGGTAGTGAATACCTGGAGGGAATCGCCAACATTGACGAAGAAGGAAGTGTTATCAGGTGGGACAGAAACCCAGGTTCCATCTTTAATGCAGATTTGGAGACCAGACGTGTTGTTTGATCTCAGAACAGAGATTATTTGTGGGTCTGTGTGTTCTCCGAAGCCTACCAGCTTTTCTTCGATCTTCATTCCTTCTTCGTCCTCGCATGTCGGATAATAGTTCAGCCTGAAGAAGCAGTCACTTCTCTCGTCCCTAAGAAGCTTGCTGAACACATTCCTCTGCTCTATCCCCAG
>JANTPZ010042285.1:0-11153 GCA_025593235.1 Vachellia pachyceras | reverse complement strand
TATAAAGATAAATTAAATTCGTTGGCTCATTATTTGGATTAATTAAATGGATATGATTTGATTAGATCAATTTAATCCAAATTAAGATTGCAAAATTCGAATTTCACATTTTGAAGTTTAAATTTCGAATTTCAAGATTAATCAAGATTAGATCTTAAATATCTTTTGAAATTAAAATTTTAAAATTAGATCTTGAATATCATTTCAAATTTCGAATTTCAAAATTAATCAAGATTAGATCTTGAATATCTTTCAAAAATTCAAATTTCAAGATTAGATCTTGAATATAATTTCAAATTCGAATTTAAAGATTAATAATGATTAAACTTGAATATCTTTTTGAAATTAAAATTTAGATTTTTTGAGATTAATAAAAGATTAATCTTGGATTATGATGCACTCCATGAGCTCTATAAACATGAGTGCTCGTGAATAGTAGTGGCATTTGATTCTGAATTTGAATTCGCTTTTGAGCCAAGAAACCCTAGAGAGAGTGAAACGAAGAGGCGCTAGCATGCTGCCATTGTTGGATATTGTTCGCGTGGATATCGGTAGAGGGAGGTGATCTAAAGAACGTCGACTCCTCGTGATTGGAAGCAAGAGTGTGAAAGGTTATGGAATCTGAAGAGATCTAGACACAAAGGAAGGGACGATCTCGAAACGCAAAAAGTATGCCTTCATCTCCTCGATCTAAACGCCTTTGACAGATCCATATTTGGGATTAGAAAAATTTTAAATTCCGCTGCATTTACATCCTAATACCAACAGTATTAGGAATAGTCTGGTTGGAATCATTGGGTGAGGTCAAGGTGAACTGGGGACAACTCTATATGAAGATCAAACATGCGAATAAGTGGTTGTACTTGAAGGGGGACCCTACTATAACTCAGGTGCACTCTACTTGCCGGGCAATTAAGAATCCACTAAAAGGAAACTCTAAGGCCTATGTGCTGGAAATAAATGCCGTTGAACTGAGGCAAGGGAGAGAGATGAGGACCCTATTGATAGTGCCAGCCGACATACAGGACTTATTAACACGATACAGCGGGGTGTGCAAACCTTTCCCACACCTGCCTCCTCACAGAACTAAAGATCACTCTATAACCCTGAAGGAAGGAGGATAAATACCCAACTTATGTTCCTACCGCTACCATCACGACCACAAAACTGAGATGGAGAAGATGGTTAAGGATATGATCGAAGCTGGACTTATCAGACCCAGCAGTAGCCCTTTTTATAGACCGATGCTCTTAGTGAAGAAAAAAGGTGGAAGTTGGCGCTTTTGTGTGGACTATAGAGCCTTGAATAAGGTTACAGTCCCAAACAAGTACCCTATTTTGGAAATCGATGAACTATTGGATGAACTGGGGGGAGCCACCATTTTCTCCAAGCTAGACCTCAAGTTGGGGTACCATAAAATAAGGATTAAGCCTGGGGATGAACATAAGACAGCTTTCAGAACACACGATAGGCACTACGAGTTCTTGGTTATGCCTTTCAGTCTTACCAGTGTTCCATCTACCTTCCAATCGCTCATGAATGATAGTTTTCATGAATATTTACGAAAGTTTGTCCTAGTATTTTTTATGACATTCTTATGTATAGTGGGACGCCTGAACGCACATGGAGCACTTGGAATCTGTTTTCCAAAAGATGCAACAACACCAACTGCTCATCAACCCCAAAAAGTGCAGCTTCAAACAACAAATTGAGTACTTGGGGCATATCATCTCGGCAGAAGGAGTTAAAGCTGATTCAGCAAAAATATAGATTATGATTACTAGGCCGACACCAAAAGATCTCAAGGGGCTGTGAGGATTCCTAGGCCTTACAGGGTATTATCGTAAGTTTGTAAAGGATTATGGAAAGATTGCGGCACCACTCACTGCCCTACTCAAAAGGAATGCATTTAGATGGGAGGAAATGGCACAAGTTGCTTTTGAGAAGCTGGAAAATGTGATTGTTAGCACACCTTGTTAGCGATGCCCGACTTCCAATTGCCCTTCGAGATTGAAACTGATGCGTGTGGGGTGGGATCAGGAGTAGTCCTCATGCAACAAGGCAGACCTATTGCCTATTACAGCCAGCAACTCTCAGAAAAAGCCCAGCTGGGATTGGTTTATGAGAAAGAATTAATGGCAATTGTGTTTGCAATCAAAAAGTGGCAACATTACCTGACTGCCAAGCCATTCATCATTAAGATTGATCAAAAGGCTCTCAAATACTTGTTGGAACAGAGAGTGATTGACCTTGATCAAAAGAAGTGGGTCTCAAAGCTGATGGGATACTAATTTGAGATATATTACAAGCTTGAGAAGGACAACAGGACAGCAGATGCACTGTCAAGGAAAGAGAATTCAAGCATGCACCTCAATGCTTTCTCCCTTTGGTAATATGGCAATATGTAGGACTTTGAAACAGAGGTAGCCCAAGATGACAAACTCTACGCAATTTGTCAGAAAGTATTACTAGGCACAGCTGCACTTGCTAGGTACACCTTGAAGAATGGGTGCCTAATGTATAAGGGTAGGTTAGTGCTACCCCGAGGTTCTCCTAAAACAGTGACACTCATTAAGGAGTTTCATAATTCACCCATGGGAGGGCACTCAAGATATTTGAGGACCTACAAGAGGATGTCAGAGGTACTGTTTTGGAAGGGCATGAAGAAAGACATACAAGAATAGGTTGCAAAGTGTGAAGTTTGTCAGTGTAACAAGTACGGAGCTATCAATCCAGCTGGGTTGCTGCAGCCGTTACCTATTCCCTAGCAAGTTTGGGAAGACAAGCATGCATTTCATCATTGGCATGCCCAAAATACAGAAATGTGACACCATCATGGTAGTGGTGGATAGACTTACTAAGTTCAATCACTTTATTCCTCTTTCCCACCCCTATACTGCTAAGGAGGTGGCTGAGAAATTCATAGTTGAGGTAGTGAAGCTACATGGGTTCCCAAAGTCCATTATCTCCAATAGGGATCGTGTCTTTATTAGTCAATTTTGGAGGAAGCTGTTTACTCAATCGGGAACAACTCTAAAAATACAGCTCAGGATACCACCCTCAGACAGATTGCCAAACGAAGGTGGTCAACCGAAGCCTTGAGACTTATCTTATATGCTTTGCTGGAGAATCTCCCAAGAAGTGGGTTAGAATGTTACCATGGGCTGAGTTTTTGTTCAACACTTCCTACAACCATTCTTTGGGGACAACACATTCAAGGCACTATATAGGCGTGACCCCCCATCCAACTTTAAGTGGAACGAAGACACATCTATGGTGGAGGAAGTTAATGAACAGCTGCGAGAGAGGAACACAGCCTTGTAAAGGTTGAAGTTTCATTTGGAGGAGGCCTAACACAAAATGAAGGAGCAAGCTGATAAAAAAAGAAGGGATGTTGAGTTTCAAGTGGGGGAAAAGGTCTACTTGAGGATATAACCCTACAAACTTAGGAATTTAGCTAAGAAACATCATGAGAAATTAGAACCGAGATTCTATAGACCCTTTGAAATTTTACAGCGCATAGGAAAGGTTGGTTACAAGCTGAAACTACTAGAAGCTTCACGTGTGCACCCCATTTTCCATGTGTCCCAGCTCAAAAAGTCTTTGTCTTCCTCGGTGGGTGCCCAACAGCTTCAAGATTTTTTATTTGAGGAGTATGAACTACAAGTTCAACATGAACAAGTCCTCAAGGTTAGAAAGATGATAGATAGAACTGACCAGGTACTCATTAAATGGTAGCAACTACCTGACTGTGACAACACCTGAGAAGATTTGACTACTATGTTTACCCAATTTCCAGACTTTCACCTTGAGGACAAGGTGAAACTTTTAGGGGGAGGTAATGATGAGCCCAGTAACGTTGTGGGCCATAGTTATGGGAGGATGCAGCCCAAACAGAGTAAGGAAGGGAGTGGGGCCAGAGAGAAGGATGGCAAGACGGTTATCTAGGGTTGTGTGCCAAGGAGGTGGGAGCATGGAAAACAGTGTGGGAATAGGTTTCTGGGAAAGCTCCTAACCTCTCCAACGTTAAGAACAACTACTGTTTTTTTACCATTCGTTTTCTTTTCCTTGCTTGGTTATAATATGGAACTGTTTTTGTTGGCTCAATTTTCCCTATTACCTCTTCCATTTCTCATAGAAGAGGCTTGTAGCTAACTTACCCAATATTCTCGGCTAATAATACTACAATTCCATCACAAACCGATAATAACCACAACCATTATTCACTTATAAATAAGTGTTGATCCACAAATAATTTCCAAACAAGCGGAGCACGTAATCTTTAAAATACAACCTCAAAGTTCAGGAGCATTAATTCCCAACAACTCCAATAGCAATAATGAAGATAAATCTCACCAATTGTAGCTTCCTAAAAGTCTAACTATGGGGACAATCCAAAATTTGACTCCCAATTCAGATTAAATTAAGGCTAACATCTCTAGCTCTATGCTAGTCAGGACAGAAGATGACAGCAAATCCAGTGCCTATTTTGAATGCTACAATTCTAATGCTTCAGCAAAATGGAACAAGAAAGTAAGCCCAAAGAATTACCTTGGTCAGGTAAATAAAACAAAGGAAGCATGCGACAAACCAGAAAGGAAATAGGTGACTGTAAATAAAGGAGGTGGGTCCTCGAGTTGAGGTTGACGAAAGTGAAGCTTGGCTGACGGAGTGACTCTCAGATGCAAAAGCAAAATCAAAATAACAAATGATGTTACGAAAAATCAAAGGGGAGGCAGGGAAGGAAGAATCAAGAGAACAGAGTTTCCGGAAAGCAGTGAGGGTGGCGAAAATGCAGAGACAAAGAACGATGGGTGTTAGACACTCAAGCGTTGCAGCGGAGGAGAATAAACGCTTGAGCTTCGAGGGGATGTGGCCGAAACTTCAGAATGGCCCGGAGTGAGTACGGAGATGGCGAGGCTGCATCTGCTTCTTAAACAACGCGTATTTCATAGATCTAGGCTGTTCATTTATTGGATGGTATAGATTAGTTCATTAATCAAAACAATATCGTTTCTTTTAGCCGATCCTACCCGTCATCGTAATCATAAATCCTAGCTGTCCGTTCACCTGATTAATGCGTGGAAAAACAAAGATGATCAAGAAAAGTGCATGAGGTTGTGATTTTAATGGATAAAATTGTTTACTTTTTATATTTTTTTTGGGATAATAAGACAAAATGATATTAAAATAAATAACAAGGTCTACAAATTACAAATAGATATGTAACATAATTTACTACTTACGAAATTGCAATAAAAACAACTAAGAAATGGTCCTAATTGTAATATTAAAGAAACCAAAAAGTATAGATAAGATTTTTGGCCAAATAATATTAAGTCAAAGAGAGGAGTCTTTAAGAATAAATAATTTCATGAGATTAAATGTTTCCCAAGTTTTTATGTTTATGTAACATTATATTTAGATAATTGTTGGCCTAAAAGTATATGATTGGGCTTGTTTGGATTAGCTAGGAAAATCTCTTTTATAATTTGATTTTACCTTAATTTACATGAACATGATTTTGTAATGATACGGACAAACAAGCTATAAGGGGCGCTTGGCATTTATACTGCATCAATTATATTCCCTCTAGTTTCTATTCTCTCTTTTCCTTTATGTGTTATTGTATAAAGAATGGGGAAGAGAAGAGAGAGGAGGAGAGAGAAGAGGGAATAGAATTGCAATGGTCTAGGCGCGCAATGTCTCCTACACACACTCTCTCCCCCCTAGGCTAAGGGTGATATCGTCAAAATTAATATTATCTTTGGTCTTTAATAAAATTGTTAGTTGGCCTTTCTAGAAATATTAAAAACAATAAATAAATTACTTAATTTGACATATGTTTTAAGATATAAATTAGTTTGAAGAAAAATTATAATTATCTCAGTTAATTTACTTCTTTAATCTCTCCCCAAAAAAGATGAATGTGTGTTGATTTCTTTAAAATACTCTCATTAATCATGCATATTGAAACTATCCTTGATAGAAATCCCTTAACATGGGCAATCAATAGTAATACTTTGATAAAACTATCACAAATTTGGAAGATAGAGTTGACCGAGATCATATATTTAAGAATGAAGTAAATCTCCTGTCTAACACTTATATTTAAGAGTAGGGATAATACTATATACTTTGCTCCCATGAATTCAACACATGACTCAAAGAAAGCTCAGAATTAGCTTTTTTCCCGAAGCAAATGTATCTTTTTCTTTCTATCAGAAGTAATCATATTTATGGTACTTTCGGATAGTAAACGTATTCACATATGCCCACTGAAAGCATTCAACATTGTTTCAAGTTGCTACTAGCATTATTGAAATTTGGTTCACTCTCCTCTTTTCCAGCTGAAGTCACTACTAAAAAAATGTATTTAGCAGTGGTTTATTAGTAGCGGTTAACAAAACTGTTACTAAATTATGAACTTTGTAGTGGTTTAAGGTCAAAGCGCTACTAATATGCAATGAAAATCTAGGACTAAATTTTGTAGCGGTTAGAAACCGCTACTAAAATGAACTACAAATTTGTAGCGGTTTTTTTTTTTGCAAATTTGTAGTTGTTTCAATAAATGCAAAGCGTTGCAAAAGTGAAAGGTCGTCAGTGGCAGCTGTTATGGTAGTAGTTATCAAAACCGCTACTGATTTGTATCGTGATTGTAGCGGTTTATGCAAAAATAACCACTGCAAAAATGAAGAGTCTCTCAATCAGCAGTGTTTTAGACAAACCCTACTAAACAGCGAGATTTCCCAAATGGGCGCGCTAATTTTGCAATGATTATAGTAGCGGTTTTGAATGAACCGCTACTAATTTGCAGCGGTTTGTCTAAAATCACTACTAAATCAACGCCTATATAAACCCCCCTCCCCCTCATTTTTCTCACTTTCGTCTTTTGAAAATGTCACATCAGAGAGTAAATTTTTGAATTTCCTAAATTTTTTAGATATTCAACTTTTTAAGGTTAGTTTTAAATATTTTTTATGTATTTAATTTTTTATTTATATTTTTTATTTTTAGATATTTAGATTTATTTTTAAAATTTTATTTAGTTTATTTTAATTAATTTTTTAAATTAATTTTTTCAGATGGCTGATCAGGAGCGCAGTTAGAGGCGTGGGAAGGAGCCTATGTTCTCTGAGGGTGGAGATGGTCAGGAGGAGTGCGGGGACGTTATGTTGAGCGTCGACGACTTCAACGTCGGTGATATGAACATCTCAATCCAAGATGCTGAGACGTTTGAGGACTAAGACATCGAGAGGGACCAAGGATTCCGACGCGCTTCTGCTAGTCGATCCACTGGGTTTGAGGTCGACATTCAGGGTAAGTAAACAATTAATACATTATTTAATTAAAATGGTTTATTTAATTATTTATTAATTAAAATGATTTAGTTAATTTGTTTTATTAATTTAAATTATTTTTTTAAATTATTTATTATTAAATAATTATTTTTATGAAATAATTTTATGAATTCATTTTTCAGATCCGATAGGGGCGACCGTTACGATGAAGCTCACACTAAGGATATACACCAACTCCCTAGAGGGCAGAGGGTTGTCGTGCAGTGGGAGGATATCACCCGCGACCGCAGGGGAAGGGCGGTCATCTCTTCAACCGCTACCTGACTGAGCAGAGCGGGAACTTCCTACAGTTCAACATCAGCGCTGAGACCTGGAAGAGGATCCAGTCGAGCCTAAAGAACGCTAAGACCTGGAAGAGGATCCAGGCGACTACATTTGGGCCTCGGCGACACAGCGAACTAGAAGAGGTGGGTAGAGACGACATGTAGGCGCAGCTGCAGCAGATGCAACAGCAGAAGGAGCAGTTGTTCACATCGCGGGTGCAGGAGATGCAGTCCCAGATGGAGATGTGGAGGCAGGCTGCGAATGTCATGCTGTAGATGGCATTCCAGGCTGCCTTCCCTGGCTCTGATCCACCTGAGCTACCTACGCTCCCGGCCATGGTCCCCCAGTCTCAGTACCTCCACCACCCCCAGCTCCCCAACCCGAGGATCTCCAACCCCCCAGCGGACAGTTGATTTTTGGTATTCTTTTTTATTTTTGATACACTGTTTATTTATTTAAAATTGTCTTCTTATTGAACTTTATTTAATTAAGATTTTAAATTTTATTAATAGTATAATTTTACAAATTAATAGTATAATTTTACAAATAATTAAATAAAATAAATATTTAATTAACAAATAATTTTACAATTTAAAGTTAAATAAATTTTTATTCTGAAATTAAATGATTTGTTTTAAAATTTGATTCACTTTACTTAAAGTTAAATAAATGAATTAATTATTATTTAAATTTTTACTAATTATTATGAATTTTGAAATTATTAAAAAGAACTTTTTAAATTATTGAACATTAAACATTATATTATTACTAATGAAATTATTAAAAAGAAATTTTTTAAAAAAAGAAATTACAAATTCATTAAAACATTCTCAAATCTAGGACCGGTGGGAGTTATAGCAAATTAAGCAGCACCAACTACAATCTAGAGAATGAAACTTAAATTAAATATAATTAATTAATCAGTCATCCTTTATAAATCATAATGCTCGCTAAACGTATATCAAATGTTGTAACTATCGTATATTGGGAAAATAAAATGTAGTTAATACTTCACTTACTGATTTACCATAAAGACCAAAAAGACCCCATTCTTTCTTTCTAGTGCCTTATAAAAGAAATTGAAGGAAACCTTCACATCACAAAGCTTGCATTTTCACATTTTGCTCAAAACCTTAACCTTATTTCATGGCTTCACAATTATTCCTGAGAAAACATAAAAGGAAGCCTTCTTTCTTTAAGGTCTTGATCCATGACTTCTCTACTCACTTAGTTAGTATACATTCAAGGTCTTTAAATTTTTATTAATAATCAATTTACTTAAAGTGAATTAATTGTTGAATTTTACTAATATTTAAATTTTGAATGAAATAACAAATTTTTTTAATATTTAAATTTTGATCATTATTATTAATTTTTGAAAAAAATAAATTATTGCTAATATTAGCAGCGTTATAAACCACTGCAAATTTGAAATTTGAAAATTTGCCCCCTTTTTTGTAGCGGTTATTAAACCGCTACAATTTCCAACGATAAACTGATTAGCAGCAGTTTTAAACCGCTGCAAATTTCAACGGTCAGGCATTTTGTCGCGAATTTGTGACCGTTCACAAACACCAATTTAAACATTCCAGAATCAGATTTCTTGCCAAATTCTCCATTCTTCCTCTAATTTCTGTCTCTTAGTGCGCTCAAGTCTCATGTGATGGATAAGTCATAAATTAGGTTTCCTCGCATGTCCGCTTGATATTTGGCCAGATTAAACAGTTTCTTGGATTTTGCTTATAGACATGGCAAGATTAATGGTAATATTTCAGTCCCTGCTCTAAATGTAATTTCAAAAAATGGAATGTTAAAGATGTTGTTACGGAACACTTGATAGTTAAGCCGTTCCCTTAAAGATACAAAAACTGGGTATATCATGGAGAAACTGGTGATGTCTTGAGAGAGTGAAGTCATATGTTTTGACTTATTACAGGTTTTTAGGGAAATTGAAGTCATATGTCAGGAATAAGGTATGGCCAGAGGGTTCAATAGCGGAATGCTATATAGGGGATGAGTTCCTGAACTTTTGTTCACGGTATTTTGATGACATCTAAACATCTTTCAACCGTCATCCTCGTGTTGATGATTTCCCTGATGTTGGTCCCTCAACGTCGGCAGCCAGTTTGTTCTCTCCAATTGAAAGAGCAGTTGGAGGACATCAATACTTCAACCTTACTCTTAATGAGATGCTTCAGGCACACCGACATGTACTCATCAACTGCAGTCAAGTAGATCCTTTCATGCAGTGAGTATCAATACCAACCTAATATCTTATTAATTTAATGTATGTTTACCAACATATTATCTAATTAATTTAATATATATATGTTTAATTATGTCAGAGAGTTCAGAAATTATGCCAAGCATCAACTACGTATAAGGGCACAGACGTATGTTGAGGTTGATAGAAGGGTGCATAGAGAATTGCCAAGTTGGTTTACACGTCGAATGCAAAGTGACAACAACCCCCACCCAGTTGATTTGACAACGCTTGCTATTGGACCGCTCCAATATGCGAGAAGGTTTACCGCATACAACGTCAATGGCTTCAAGTTCTGTACAGTTTCATGCGATCAAGGTTCTCTTACCCAAAATTCTAGGGTTTTTGGGATATTCGGTACAATAAGTTATGCGAGTTCCATTGATGGTCACATGCGTTTTGGAGGTGTCCCCTACTATGGAAAGCTAGTTGACATCATCGAATTGAATTACCAGGTCAATTCACCATCACGCTTTTCAAGTGCTCCTGGGCAAATATGATAACTGCTCATGGAATAACCACAGATGAGTTGGACACCACATCTATGAATTTCTCAAGGCTCATTCACACAGGTGACTCTCCAGACGATGAACCGTATATTCTAGCATCAGAGGCACAAGTTTATTATGTCGAAGATCAGAAATATAAAGATTGGAGTATGGTTGTTCATCTTAAGCCCATAGATATTTATGACATGGGTGATAGTGATGAACAGTTGATACATGAGGCGGAGCGGTTCCAGCATACTAATTTTTAAAACTCTTACCCGAAAGAGATGAAGCTTTATCCCTTATTAGAGCTAACGAAGATGAATAAATAAATCAGGTGCGTAATTTTTTTTAATGTTGAACGTATTTGCAATGGTTTTTCAACTGCTGCAAAAACTGTCACCTAAAATGCTGCAGCTACAACCGTTGCCACCTCAAACTGTTGCAAAATTGTGTAACCTAAACCGCTGCTAAAATCAAACCGCTGCAAATTTGTGACCTAAACCGCTGTAAATTTCTGTGATCTAAATCATTGCTAATGCACGCAGAAGTGCCTATAAATTCCCTTCCCCTGCCCCATACGTTTTCACTTCTGCCTTTGTAATGATGGAGTGCTGTTGGTGTTTGTCTTCTTCTGATTTAGCATTTTCGTTGGTTTATTTTTTTAGGTTAATTGTTGATGTTAATTTATTTAATGAATTTTAAATATTTGGTTTTCTCCTTCTATACTGTTTTGCTTATTCAGTTTTTTAAATTAATTCTGGCTTTTGTATTATT
>JANTPZ010042280.1:0-10616 GCA_025593235.1 Vachellia pachyceras | reverse complement strand
AGGAGTCGGAGGAATTATCCTGGAACCCAAACCTGCTCTTAATGGCACTAGCAGCCTCCGATATGAATGGCATCGTGAAATACTCCGATTAGTTCAGACAAAACCTGCCAATCCAAACGGAAAATCTACCGAAGCAACGAGAAATTAGGGCTTGGAGATGAGGAAATACGGAGAGTAAGACAAAATTCGGAGTGAACGCTAAAATTTATCGATAAGTACAGATGCACTAAGAAATTGATAAAGAAAACAGGAATGGAAAAGAGAATCGGAGTGAAGTAGAGTGGCGGAGGGCAAGATCCTTTGATCGCACGGTGGAGAGTTGTTGAGATAAACGGTCTATATACCTTTTAGTTCAAAGTTTCGGACCGTTTGGGTCAGAATTTCAAATTTTCGATGGGCGGAGCCAAAATTTCTTTCTGGGAAATGGGACGCTTAAACGTTTGGTCATCTAAGTTTGTCTTAATTATTGATTTGATCCATAAAATGTAACTTTTATCAATCAGGTCCTTGTATATAAATGTTATTTAATCCTATCATCCTCCTACACTAACATTTTTTTTTCAGCAACCCATAAAAGTTAGACAATTAACAAAAGGGTTGAGTAGCATTTTTACCATGAAAGTATACCAGTTGGAATACTGTGTATTCGGAAGTTTTTTTGGGACCAGATTCACCCTGTAAAATTATAAAACGTAGCATTTTTCAACTGGACCAACGGATCTGTAACGGACGTTTGTTTTTATTAGAATGAGGCATATATTCATTCGAATGAAAGCTTTTTCTTTAGCGATCCTAATGAGCTTTAAAGAAAAAGGCACTAGTTAGTTGAAAATTCTTAGAAAAAGGAAAGAAAAATAACACTATTAAAATTTATCAAATACAATATGATTTATTAAAATTTATTAAAGATATATGCCTTATAAAGGTGTGGATACCTTCCCTTTGTAGACGTATTTTCTGGGTTATTGTAGAAACCCAGGGAAACAAAAGCATGCTTTGTTTGCAACAGAGACAACATCTACGATGGAGGGTTCTGGGGATGTTACAAATGGTATCAGAGTCAGGCCTCCGGTCGGTGTGCCAGCGAGAACGCTAGCCCTATGGAGGGGTGGATGTGAAGTCCCACATCGATTGAGAAGGGGAACGAATGATGTCTTATAAGGGTGTGGATAATTTCCCTTCGTAGACTCATTTTTTGGGTTATTGTAGAAACCCAGGGAAACAAAACACTGCTTTGTTTGCAACAGGGACAATATCTACGATGAAGGGTTCTGGGGATGTTACAAAAAACGGTTTAGAAAGTCTCATTCAAATGAATATAAAACATATTCGAATGAGTCTACTCTTTATAAACGATTTAGAAAGTTTAAAATTTAAAATATTGTAACTTCCTCATTTCAACTCCAAATTTCACAAATGACATATCATTAGAAAGCCCATTGAGTATAGTTTCAAATGGCACAAGTATCACAATCATAACATTAGTGGTTTGAGAGATATGATAAAAAACCAAACATGCAGGAATACATTTATTCCATATATCTTCAGTTTTTTTATCATATCTCTCAATTCAGATGTTCAATTGATTTGAAACTTGTTCCATTTGAAACTAGACTCAAAGGGCTTTCCAATGATATATCATTCGTCAAATTTGAAGTTGAAATAAAAAAGTTACACATTTTAAAGTTTAACCTTTTTAAACCATTTATAAAGAGTAGACTCATTCGAATGTATCTTATATTCATTCGTATGAGACTTTCTAAACCATTTATAAAGAGTATACTCATTCAAATGTGTTTTATATTCATTCGAATAAGACTTTCTAAACCGTTTTTTCCCACTTTCCAAACCGTTGGGGAAAAATAAGGTTTAGAAAGTCTATGATTCAAATCAATATAAAACTGATTCGATTAAATCTTGACTTTTATATTCGATTAAATCTAAAACGTTGGGGAAAATTCGATTAAATAAGTTTTACGCTAAAAATGAGGCTTTCATTCGAATAACACATGCTTTGTTCGAATGAAGACAAACGTCCGTTAAGGATCCGTTGCTCTAGGTGAAAAATGCTACGTTTTATAAACTTCTCGGGTGAATCTGGTCCCAAGAAAACTTCTGGATACTCAGTGTCCAACGTGTATACTTCCATGGCAAAAATGCTACTTAACCCTTAACAAAACTATAGGTATATTTTGGAAGTATATATCTAAGGGTGTAAATAGGTTAGGCTTCTATCAGGTGGCCTACGATCTGACTTGTTTATGGCCTAGCCTGACCTGGCCTGTTTATTAAAAAGGCCAAGTTAAGGCCTATTTAAAGGCCTAATTATATAAATAGGTCATGTCTATTTTTTTCAAGCTTAGCCTGTAAGCCTTCAGACTAGCTTGTTTATATATAAATGAATATAATTTTTTTATTTGATGCAAAAAAAACTTTTTTATATTTTTTAATCCTAATTTTTATATTAAAAACTTGTATACAATAAGTATAATAGGCTTAAATCATACCTTGATGCCTTTTTAAAGGTGTACAATAGTAGGCTTAAAGCCTATTTTGATGCCTTTTTAGAGGGTAACATTATACGTAGGCTTTTAAAAAGGCTTCAGACCTTACCAGACCTTTCGAAGGCTTAGGTCTGAGCCTAAAAAAAGTTTACATCCAGGCTCAGGCTCAAGTTCAGGCTTGATACCTTCATTACAGGTTTAGACCTATTTAATCAAAGTCTAGCCTGACCTAACTTATTTCCATGCCTGTATATATATATCTTTAAGTTATAAAAGTTATAAGGATTGGTTATGCATAATTATAAAACTTTAAGGGTTTGATTAATGAAACTTGACTTTTAGATATCAAATTTATAGGTTGAAATAAAGTTAGGGGAGCAAAATTTTCAGAGCAAAGCTTACCTTTTAGTTTATATAATTTTAATGAATTATGTTTTTATTTGTATACTTCATTTTTGTTATTTTTCATCTCTACATTTTATTTACTCCATAAGATTAAACACAATTTCTACAATTTTATAAGGTTTTAGATCTGAGCTTGACGGTGTTAACACAATGAGAAATACTTGCACACTCTCAAGATACATTATCATTTGTGATTTTTTAAATGGAAATGTTCCATTTATCTTTTTTTTTTGTAAATCACTCAAATATCCATTATAAGAAAAAATGATGAAAATAAATTTATGAAATATGGGATTCATAAAAAAAATAATAATTGAAATATTTTTATTGAAGAGAGGATGATGACTAGCACTTCTTAAGCATGTAAGTGTTTCTCTAACATTGTTGAGCATATGGACCAGACTTAAAACTTTATGAAAAAAATTCTAAAATCAAACCTCATTGAACAAGACCAAACACTCACAGGACTAAATTGAGAATACAAATTAAGCCATACCTTTTAACGTTTGACCCAAACGAATACCTCAGAATTATACTGAGGGAGAAACCAGCATGAGTTACACGGGTGCATTACCTTCAATTATATTACGCACTCCTCTCATACATACCATACCTTATCACATGTAATGTTTTTTTTAAGCAAACCTTACATCCCATATTATTAAAGGGTTGTGACATGGACAGCATGAAACCTTGCATTGTTTGATTGCCTTATTCACCGATGAGTGTACAAAGCTGAATCTTACAAAAGTCAGCTTCCCAAATGATAAAAAAATGGAGCTCAATATTCTTGCTGCCTCGACAGAGAGTTATTGGACTCATTTGGGAACACGGTAAAGAAGTACGTTTTGCGAAAAACACAATTGAGCATGCGTTTGGGCTCTCTATAATCATTCCCAAACTGGGTCATTAATTTCTCATCAGTTGGATCAAAGCGTTTGTAAATGTGGCTTGAGCGATGACCTTTCGCTGTCAGTGGGTGGAAGTACCAACAAGCGTTCATTTCCGATCAATGAATGACTTGCTCTTGAGATGTGACGAGACCTTAGCTTACCTCACATCTCCTTGTTAACCTCTTCAACCTTCAAGTACAAATTGTTTATGTGCGTGTATGCATGTTTTCAAAAAGGGCAGATATGTCTATGTAAGCGGTTTCTGACAAAGGAAGTTGAGTTCCATAAGTGTGATACAAAAATATTTTAGATACCAATTAGTGCATGCTTCTTCCTGAACAAGAACAAATCGGTACGGCTAACCTTTGTGAGACTAGGAATATGAACTCAAACCATTGAAATCTTGCTCAGGTACACAAGTAAAAGCAACGGAAATGAGATTCTTAAAGGATGCTTAATTCTGGTGGGAGCCTTCATCACATTCTGCTACTGTGTCAGTTTTAGAATTGGCTATAGAAGGAACCGAGTCATTGTTACTATTGCCTTTGGCCTGGCATGTATTGTAAGTACTTCAATAATGCAATGATGGTGGAGTACTCATACTGTATTTTTTTTATCACAACTGGTTAGGAAATGAACAGAATTAATTTTTTAATCAGTTGTGATAAAAAATATAGCATGAATACTCCACCATAATTGCATTATCAAGCATTATCTTCTATTCATATTCTCTAAAATTCTTTGCATCACTGGACAAGTAATTTCGCAGATTTTGCTCCACTGCATTGGCTGATTTGTTGTGAGTGCTAATATTTATAGGTTATCTACAAGGCCTAAGGAGTTAGACATCATGCTGACAAGTTCTCTCATAGGTTGCTTTATTGATTCGGAGTTAGACTTCATATATTGCTATATATGATGGTAACGTATGTTCACTGCAGTTGCTAAATCAAATTTTGTGTGAACTACCCCCCTATAACATTCTCTGCATGATTCATTCGATCATACTCCACTTCATGTCTGTCCTTCTTTTTCCGATCATTTGTCGTCCTTCAAGATCGAAGAAAAGGGAATGATAAAGCCAGCCTTGTTTTACACATGATAAATTTGCATGTGAAACTTAACAAGATTACCTGCTCATCAAGAATTAGGATTACTCAATTCTCACAATTACATGTCATCTGAACGAACTCAAACCTGTAAGTCACGTAACACATGTACCAACAGAAAACGTGTAGTAATTTCAAAACTGAAATTAGCTGCAGTGTTGTTGTTGTTGTTTGCCAGAGGAAAGATCTTCACTAACGCAGAAACCAAAATGCAGCCAAGTCTGTAAGAAAAAAAAATAATAATAAACAAACGCAAATAGACAGACGACAGTGAAGCATTAACCGTGGTCATCCATGAATGCTAGCAAGATCTTTCTCCATAATTTTCCTAAAAGCGGCAGAGGGTCTCCACACCCAACCAAACAGGCGCGACCCCTTCAATGAAGCTTCTGCAACTTGGTCGACCACCAATTTGCCTCCCTGCAGCATGTTAAGTTAGTGTTTTGGTTCCAGTGACTAATAATATATCCTCCTCCACATTTTGTGGTTGGTGGTTTATTGAGATCAGTATAGCTTTCTTGATGAGGAACTCCAGTTAGGATGTCATATGTCTTATATCTCATCATTAATCTCTCTGTATGACCTGCCAAGAGAGATATTTAACCATGGAACTGGCACAAAAGCCTCCTGTTGTTGCAAGCTTGTGTGAAGATTTGAGGAATGTTCACCTTGATACCGCTTCCTGGCCAGCCTTGTCAAGAGTCCCTTTGTGTCCTCAAAGCTTGTAAGCACACAAGTTGATGAACTGACTACTGATAGTGTGACATTTCGATTGTGGAATTTTGAAACTTGTAAACTGTAATATTATCTACATGATTTTAAACTGCAATATATATAAGATAACAAAATTTTTAATTTATGAATTACTATAATAAGAATTTTATAAATTATTAAGTTTGAACCATCTATTACTTGATTTAAAAGTGGGGATGTAATTCTAAAAATATACTAAGAAAAATGATTTTAAGAAAATCCGCTTCTATTCTCTCCCTAGCTTCTTCCGACATGTCCGTCCCTGAATTACACTTGACTGCTTCCTTTTGATACCGAGACATAACCAGCCCGGCCTCGAGCAGAGCTGCGTCAGCGCGTTGACGATTTTCAAAGCCTTATGCTTCTCGTCGCCTTTTTTTTTAATCATCTCTCGTAGCTTTTAGTTCTCTCAACAATAGCTCTGCAAAATTATTTATAGTGTCTCCGCTCGGCTTTGGGGTGTATTTCACACAATCCACATAAAAGTGCAAGTAAATAAGAATTGAAGGTAGAATAAAAAACACCAATAAAACCAAGTGTAATGTTACATAGCATAGTATGTTATATACTTACTATAATTTTCTGTTCATGTGGGTTATTAGAATCAACCCCCCCCCAAAATGTTAATGCTTATTGGAACTTCTTGCCATGATTCTTAAATTAATTAACTTATTTTGAGTGATTTCATATCATCTAAGATAAATTATGATATAAGTTTTGTCTTAAATTGTATAAACGTTTTTTAAGTGATTGTGACTATTTGCCAAGAAGTCATATATCGAGGGCATAAACGTCAAGAAGCAACTCGTTTTTTTGCTAAATCATATGTGGTGATCTTGTTCATAATACTTTGAAGTATTAACTATGGGTACCTCTTGTAATAGAGATTTAATCGTTCATTCATCATGTTGTAAGGGGCTACTGTTACCCTAAGAGGTATTTCAAGCTTCGCATGAGGCCTAAACATTTTTTTTATTTTTTTTTTGAGTGAAAGGAAATTTCATTCATCAAAAATTGGTAAATAGATCAAATACAATCTTGCAAAATGGGTTAAGAGAGATGCTAGAAGCCTATTACTGTGTCATGTAGTGGAAATAAAGTGAGACGTGCTTACGGGTGTGGTCAACCAGGGATAGAGCTTCGTTAACTAGGAGATGGACCTGAAAGGATTCATGCCGGAATATTCAACGATTATTACGAGCACCCACATCTTCTTTGGGATGGTATGAAAGAAGGAGAATATGAATTGAGTCTCTTTTCTATTATGTGAAGGAGTCTATGCAATACGCAGTCCATTGTGCTTCTTTGGGAATTACGTTGGGGCACGTTACACGTAAAACGCACAACGTGAATTTTTTTTTCAGTTTGCATAAAATTATTCTCCAAAAGACCAAAACCAATTCATTGACTCCGTTTGGATAGCCCGTTGAAAAAACGGATACAGATTCCGAGACAGTTTATGTGAGAGGAAAAGTGTCTCGGTAAGCGCATCCATTATACAAACAGGCAAAACAAACGGAGCCATTGTATATTTTGTAATACTGAGACCGTGAAGCTGATTGACAATAAACGCACAACAGGCACGTGGCTAATCACGTGACACGCAACAAACTTGCAATCAACGAAGCAAATATATTTTCAATAATAATAATCTCTTTATTTCCAATTAAGTAAAAATACCTTTTTAACCCGTTAAACTTAATGTTTATTTGAGAATTCATTATTCCTAATTGTACATATAAAGTATGACAAAAATATTTTGAAATTTGTAAAAATTATTTTGAAATCTGTAAATTCTTCTTCAAATATGTAAACTCATCTCTGCCAGTTTACTCACAAACATAGAGATGTTTAAAAAAGTTTATTAACACCTAAAAATACGTTTAACAATATTTTTTTTTAAAACGTTATAATTTTATTCACATATTTATCTTATAAATAAAAAAAATTCTTCTCCACCCCTTTGGCCAACGATTCAACCGCACCAAATGCGTCGAGTTTCGACTTCCCGAGTCTGTAATAAATCTTGCGCCTTCACTTCTCATTTGCTCAACTACTCACCCCCGGCTGGCCGACGTTCCCTCGCCGTCGCCGTCACTGCACTCCGTTCTCCAATCTCCACCATCGTCGCTGAACTCCACGAAAGAGGCTGAGATAAATCTCGAAGGTACCCGTTCCCCAATCTCTTTCAGCAATCCATGGCAGCTGTTTACAGTTACTTTTTTTTTGTAATTACAGATTTGAATTTTTGCTGGTTCGACTTGCATTTCTCATCCCAAGCACATCCTTCTCGTTCTGGCCGCCTTTCAGAACCCTAAGCCTCTTCTTCTACTATATTTGTCCTGCCCGATAATTCCCTATCGGATCAAATCCATGATCTAGGTAACTCTTTTGAAGATCGGTGAAACTTAAAATCCTGCCTTTTTTGGGCTTTCACTCTGATCTGCTATGAGTTATTCCCATCCTATCATGCGGAGCTCTTCTGTGTTCAGAGTTATTATCAATTTCGCTACTGTTTTCGGGTCCTTTGCTTATCGTTTTCTCTTACTGGTCGTTCTAATTTTGTGAATTGGAAGGAGGATAAACTTCGGTTGATGGCTACGAGAATATAAACTTCTTTTCAACTCTGAATAACGCTGCCCTTTTTGTGCTGAGTGAAAAATTGGAATTGTTTATTTGTTCCGGGAACAGAATGGTGAAAGAAACTGTCTTTTTTATTTGTCTGGCAACTTCTAGTGTTTCAAACCACCGTCTCGTTAGCTCCAATGAGTTGATTCACTTTGCGATTCCAAGCTTCATTTTCATTACTTGCCTTTTCTAATTTTAGTTGAATATGGGATGAAAAGGTGAAGTTAAAAGCATTATGGAAAGCCAGATCTAATGCAGTATCAGGAGCCAAAATGAGTTTTTCCTCCATGGAACCCCCCCCGGCCCCCTCTTTTTTCTGTGCTGTAAGAAAACGGTGGAAAAGTTGAATAAGTGATAATTGTATGTGCAATAATTAAGGCAATGTGGTTGTAATGGATTTTAATTGTGGAGGCCAACGTGAGATGAAGTTTGTCATGTTTTGGGGACAGAGTAATGGTGGGAGTGTGATGGAAAAGTGTTTTTATGAGTTTTTCAGAGGCCAGTGGTGCACTTGGGGGGAGGCTTCAACTAAGTCGGCATTCAACTGTATGTGTATATATATTAAAAAAGTGCAATTATTTCTCTTAGTGTTTGATTTCTTTAATCAATCAACTGTTTTTTAACAAAAAAAAAAGACTTTGCAACAGTACCATAACCTAAGGTTACTAGGATGCCCACTTGTTCCAAGTAGAATTTGGACGCCAATGATGATACATTAATCTGTTGCTCTCCTCCATTTGTTCACTTCGTTTACCTTTTGCTCTGATTCCAGGCTAGTGGCTATGCTATATCTTGTTGGTGTCAAAGAATCATGTTTGTTAAATTGTTGTTGTATTTGGTTGTGTCTGGTATTGATTAATTAGATTATAACATATTTTTTTGATGTATTTTGGATGATTTTAATTTATTTATGTTATTTTTTTTTTGTCTATTTTAGATTTAGGCCTGTTTTCCTATGAAGGCCTATAGCCTATTAGTCTGATTATACAAGTTAATCAAAAAACAGGCTTTTTCACAGGCTTCAGACCAGTGGCTATCAAACAGACTTGTAGCTAGGCGCAGGCCACCCTGTTGCAAATCAGGCCTGAACTATTTAGAGTGAAGCCTGGTCTGACCTGGCCCGTTTCCACCCTGGCCCACCCTCAATTTTTTTCAAGCAAAGCAGCTTTTGTTGTCATTTATGGACTGCGTTTCAGGCTTTCACTATGAGATATCCGGCGTCGTTTGAGATCGCCTGATGCATTTTCCTCCCAGTTACGAGGCGATGCCGATGTGCTGACAGGTGAATATAATTCCTGGTTCATCAGTGGGAGAGAGCGAACGAGAGGAAAATCGAAATCCAAAGCCTTAGCGATGGCGTTTGAAATTCCACTGGATCAGATTAAAGAGTTACAATTGCTGCTCCGCAAAGAGGTCAATCTATCTTGGTACGAGTCCCAAAAAGAGGACCCTTTTACGCTTCCTAAGCTACCTTCAGTTGCAGAAACAATAGCCAGGCTCGATCCCTCACCTCCCTATCTTCGCTGCAAGCACTGCAAGGGCAAACTCCTCCGCGGGGTGCAGTCATCTATCTGTGTTTTCTGTGGCACAAATCCCCACAAGGATTTGCCTCCTGATTCTATCAAGTTCAAGGACACTGTTGGATATCGCTTCTTACTAGACTCCTTCCAGCTAGATGGATTGGTAAATTCAATGTTATCTCCCCCCTTAACATGATTTTTTACATTGTTTTGTACTTGGTATGCTCTATTCTGAATTCAATTCTACTGTCCAACCTATTGTTAACCGCTTATGTTAATGTAGGTAACGGTTAGCATTTTGTAATATGGTAAATTTTCCCTTCTTCAGTGAGAGATTTACTTTTTCCATCTGGAGGTGTCCTGCTTTTCAGTTATGATCAATGTTTGATAACAAAATTGCTATCTTCACTTGAAACATTTTGTTGCAGGAAATGGTGGCACCAATTAATAAAGGGAATGATTCAAGCAGAGTGAGGAGGGCATCAAAACAAGAGATTCCCTTATCTGAATTGTTAGATTTGGAAATTATACGGCCTTCAGAGTTAGACGGGCTTCAAACCAGGAACTCAGATGAGGCAGCATTCCAGAGCAAAGGTGCATTAAATTTGGCTGCAGTTGATCTTGATAGTTTTTTTTCTCAGAGGAAATCTGCTTCTGATGCATTTGAAGATCAGTTGGGTTCGAAAGAGCTTGTAAATAGCGCTACAGATAAGCCTCTTCAAACTAACGAAAATCTTAGTTTGTTTCAGAATGTCCTGGTTCAAGAAAAAACCACAGGGCCTGAAGAAGGTCAGAGTAGCAATT
>JANTPZ010042278.1:0-11694 GCA_025593235.1 Vachellia pachyceras | reverse complement strand
TAAAACATACTTATTTCTTAATGAACACATAGAAGACACATCGGCGCATAAAATCCTTTCAAATAAGTTTTATTGAGCCAATTGTACATGTTTGGTGCATTTGGATAAGGTAATTTTGTTCATCATATTTATAACTCACTTCCGACAATTTTTATTGGAACTCATAAAAACTTTGATCTTCATTATTTTTGCATTAAAATTCATCACCCCAATCGACTATATACCAAACCCCATGAGAATCAAAACCAAATGATAATAAATAAAGGGTAAATTTACGCATTCATATGAAAAATTTAACATTATGCTTCAAACAAAAAAGAAAAAAAGAAATTACTATTTCTCTACCTTGTAAATAGAATTAAAAAGTGCTTATTAGATGATATTGATATTACGTGAGCATATTTACTTACCAAGGAACAAACATTAGTGGAGTTGTTTGGCAATCCTTTAAGAAGCTTCAAAAGCACTTTAAACAGTGTTTTTCTGTAAAACGAGATAATCTCCTTCATATATTTGTTTCGACTTGCATAAAAGTATTTCTCCACCGTGTTCCAAATGGATTGCGTAAAAGTATAGATAAGAGTGCGTGTGGTTGGCGAAAAGGGCAAAAAAACAAACAGATAAGAGTGCGTGTGAATCACATTATGTTGAGAGAAGGGGACTCGTTGAATCACAAGTCAACTGCCGTGTTGTACAGAGCCTAGACTTGTGCCGTGTGATCCATGTACTAGAACGAACCAATTCCAACACTTGATTTCCCAACTGGATAAAAACTCCAAGCAAGCCATGGTCTCTCTCATACACTAAAATTTTTCTCTACCAGTGAGGGATTTGAGAAGAATGGTTTTACCTGTTGATTTGTTCTTCGTCATCTTATTATTCTTCTTGTCGTTGGCTGATGACCATGTGGTTCCTCTATGTTCTGCTTCTTCTGAAGAGTGCCCACCCTTGTTTGACTGTGGGAATCTGGGCAAGCTCGCATTCCCTTTAACCACTCCACAACGCAATCACTGTGGAATTTTGCCGATTCATGGCTGTACTGAACACCACAACTATGAAAAAACTGTCTACTTCGGACAAAAGAGGTTTCAAGTGACAAGACCAAGCCCTTTCCCTTTTCAATTTTTCGTCAGAGACGCAGTGTTAGAGGAGCGCTTGGCAAATGGAAGCTGTGATGCCTTGTGCCGCAATATTACCCTCCCCCCTTCCTCACCCTTGGGCTCTTTCCATATCTTTGTAAACACAATAACCTTCTACAAGTGTAATAATAGGCTCAAAGTTAGCCCTCCAAAGCAATTCTGGAACTATACAGGATGTGGTAACGAGACCATCTTCTTCCGAACCCAAGATCAAGATGTTACTGCTTTACGAGCATGCCCGAGGGTTCAGCTTCCAGTCAATACGATGGCTTTCTCTTCAGATCCATTAACATTCATAGCTTTTGAATTCCCCATTCACATCCAAGTTTCTCATGACTGTGATGCATGTGTTAAATTTGACAGAGGCTCATGCCTCCTCAATAGCACCAGAGGATTTTATTGTTCCAAGTTCAAAGGTAAAACCTCCTATACTTTTTGCAAGCAACGAACTTCTCGTAGGGCTTATACCTTTCTGATGATTGTTACGTACCGATGTTATAGTTAGTTACAATAAAGGCATATGCCTACTCGACGGCAAAGGAGCATTTTTTTATTGTTCCAAAACCGAAGGTATTATGCATAACATAGTACACAAACATGAGATTTTTTTTTTTGGTCTAACAAGTAACATGTATGCATGTCAACTATCAAATTAGCTATGTTTATTCCTTTCTGGGGGTCTAATCTGGTTAATTCCCATACTGATTAGTCCATTCCACATCTGCTTCTCTTAATTGTGGTACTAAAATATGAAACTGAGACAGCAGATCCAAGTGGAAGCTTGCCGGCTTGGAAGCTGAGATTGATAGTAGGTAATTTTACTCAACTTTTATTCTTTTTCAGCTACACTTTTTTGGCCAACGAAATTATTTAGGATACTGTATAACACATTCAGAATATGCATATAGCCACAAATTCTAAAGTAAAATAAGTTGCTTATCCATTGCAAACAAAACATTTGTTTTACATTTTTTAAATGTAGACGACAGTTTATGAACTAAAATTGATTGTTGACTTTATTTGAATGTAGTCAGAATCATTAATGGCTGTAAACATATATTTAATTTAGAGGGTTGCCGTGGATAAAACTTGGAGTTTCTGTTACGTGAACTTGAAGGTGTGGAGGTAAAAGAGCGTGGATCCATGAACAGAATATTCAAGTCATGCGAACATGACATTTGAGAAAGTTGAGTAGGGATGGGTCACCCCTTAACCTTTAATTTCTAGGCTACTTTTCCAAGTCTTTTTTGAAGTCAATGCCCAAATCAACAAATAGTAAACACATGATGGAACCCACAAGCTAAAATATTTAATTATTCAATTTTCTCTTATCAAGCTTCTATTTGAACATATCCTTATCCCCTGAAATCTATATACAAGTACATTTGAACTTCCTTCGTCATTAGGCTTACTGAAATCTCATTTGATTGTGTGTTTGGGTTGTCCTCAAAACCATGGCTTTGGAAAGAAAACCATCCGAATACCTCATAAAATTCAGGTATAGGCAATGCATTCCCATAACATTCCAAGTATTTATCACAAGCATGCTTATAATATATAGAATTTCTTCTACTGGGGTTGTTTGTGAGCGTTTATGTTGAGAGGTTTCATTCCAAATGTATATGATTGGTTTTCCCCTTTAGGTGGAGCTATTGGAAGTTTTGGCGTGGTTATAATTGGCTTGACTGTTATTCTTTTGCGGAACAAACGAAAACACAAGCCTTCAGGCTCACAAAAACAGTCAATCAGCACTGAATCTGAGAATACTCGCGCAAATGCAATCCTAGAAAGTAGAAATGTCTACTTTGGGGTCCCTATCTTCTCCTATGAGGAACTCGATGACGCAACAAACAGATTTGATCAATCAAGACAACTTAGAAGAGGAGGCTTTGGAATTGTTTATTATGGTAAGCCACCTGAAAAATTGCCCTACTCTCTCAAAATGTTTATCGAGAGTTTTTTCTGGTAAAAAATTTTCATTCTTCATTGTTGAAATTTGAAGGACAGTATTGTTGTCTTTGGTGAGATGCATTATTAACTTGCATTACTTTAGATATTGATTAACACAAAGTGTTGGTTTGATTTTAAACTAGGAAAGCTCAAAGATGGACGAGAAGTTGCTGTGAAGCGCCTGTTTGAGAGAAACCATAGAGGTGAACAGCAATTCATCAATGAAGTTCATATCCTCACACGCTTGCATCACAAAAACCTTGTATCATTCTATGGCTGCGCTTCGTGTGCCAATCACGACCTGCTGCTCGTCTATGAATACATTTCAAATGGAACCCTTGGTTGTCATCTCCATGGCAATCTTGCAAAACCTGGCTCACTGCCATGGCCAGTGAGGATGAGGATTGCCATCGAGATAGCAAATGCATTAACTTATCTCCACGGTTGTGGCATCATTCACCGCGATGTCAAATCCAGAAACCTTCTTCTTGATCACCATTTTTGTGTCAAGGTTGCTGACTTTGGTATTTCAAGGTTGCTTCCCATGTTCGTGTCTCACGTCTCTACAGCTCCAGTAGGAACACCGGGTTATTTGGACCCCGGATATTACCAATACTGCCAGCTTACTGAAAAAAGTGATATCTATAGCTTTGGATGTTGGAAATTAATATATATTATATATTATTATATTTATATTATATATTATTTTATTATATATATAAATATATCACCGGATGTGTCCCGCGTCATTATTTAAAGAGTTACGTTCAGAAGGTTGCGTCTGGTCATTGAACCCCTTAACAGCCTTGATAGGAGGCTATATAAGGGGAGGCCAGGGCTTAGAACAGATACGTACAAACGTTATTTGTTCAATCACGAATTCCCTGACGGAGTGACGGTGTTCGACAGTCCATCACTGTGCCAGATATTTCCATTCAGAAGAATTCAAGAAAACTCAGAGGATACACTATGGCAAGAGGTATGTAAGTCTTCCGCTGTAAAACTCTGAATCTGGATTTTTGTTCAACATTGGGTCATCCTCGTTGAGCTGATATCTTCTAAGCCAGCTATCTTTACGAGGGACAAAGAAAAGATTAATTTGGCAAATCTGGCAGTTGACCAGATTCAAAGAGGAGCGTTTAGTGAGTTGGTAGATCCTTCCCTTGGTTTTGAGTCAGATGACAAGGTTAGGGAGATGATAATCTCAGTGGCAAAGTTAGCTTTTTGGTGCCTACAGAGGGATGTGGATCCAAGACCTTCCATGGATGAGGTAATGGAGTTTCTGCAGAAAATTGAAAATGGGAAGGATGAAATTAAGCATCTAGAGTTTCATAGTGCAGGGTTTTCAAACATGGAGACTTACACATCTCTTCCAACCTCAGTACACAGGGATGGAGCTGCATCATTGAACAACTCGAGGCGACAACACCCTCGCCCTACAGTAACATCACCACTGAAAAACTAGTTCTACTGCGCCTTAACGTCAGAAAATAACTAATGAACTTAATTCAGTAGTTTCCATTGATTTTGGGAACTCATCATGAATGAATGATCTAGCAATTTGACTGGTTATTGAATGTTTGTCTATTATTCACCATGTTTAATTGTTTATGGAAAGTTTTTGTGGGGTAAACAGTTATTTGAAAAATGGTTTTGCACAAAACATCGTAAAAATTTGAGATAAGCAATTAACGGTTAGGGCTTGAGTCAAAATTCCAAACTTCAATGCACCAAATCCAGCATGTTCGAATTAAGCTCAGATGACGACAAATTTGTCTTCCAAACCCAAAGCTATCGGCTAGAAACGAAGAGAAGGGAAGGGAATTTAACTGACTCAAAGAATCTTTAAGTTTCAAAGCCCTAAATACTCCTCCGCAAGCTTAGGATTCGCGCCGTGGCAGAGGAGAAATGAACCTGTACTTGATTAGAGCTAAAGACATGAAAGAGATCGACCTCTGGACTTGCGCTGCTTGCTCCATAACATTGCTCCTTCCTTTACTCGTAAAATTAATGGAATTGCGTTTCTTTCCATAAGTTTCTAATAAGGCCGATGTAATAAAGATGTTTGTTTTTAAAAATTCCTTGCATTTATTTATGTTAAAAGAGAGTTTATGGTAAATAAAAATGTGCAGAGATTTGTGTCTGTTTGTTTCTATTTTCTGTTTTTTTATTTTTAAAATTGGTTTATAAAATTGTTTTGAAAAAAAGTTCTAAAATTAAAAAATATATTTGAATAGTTTTTTTCTGAAAAAATTACGTAATGAGAGGGCGTTTGCTTCTATGTTTCAAAAGCTGTTTTTTAAAAAAGAAAAAAAGAAAACGAAAAAATTTGTTTACAACATTGTTTTTAACAATTTTTTAAAAAAGAGAAACTTATTTTTAAAAAATAAAATATAAAACAAATTTTAGTTATTTTTTTATTTTTGCATTTATTAGTTTTTAGAAGCAATCATCCGGTTTTTGTTTTTTTTTAAAAATTGTTTAAAAAATAGTATTATAAAACAATTTTAAAAACAAGAAAAATAGAAAACAGAACAAACAGGCTCGAAAATTTTGATGTTAACTTAACTTCTCAAATGAAGGAAAAAGCTATCTGAGAAATAATAAGAAATGCAACAACAAATTTTCAAAACAAGTTTCTATTTTTTCTTTATAAAAACAACTTATTAAAAATAAAACGTCAAATAAGTTTTTTATTTGTCTTTTTAAAAATTTTTTTTTTTTAAAATGGAAACAATCAGTCCCAAAGTTAGCTCAAAAAATTTGAAATTAAATGACTAATTTTTGTAATTAAGCTGGAGAAAATGAGAAGTTAAAAAAACTTTTGAAACACTCCTTAGCTATAAGAAATAAGACATACCCCACAATTTTATTTTAAAGTAAATTATACATTTAGTTCTTTAAGTTTACATTAAGTTTCAATTTAATTCCTCAATTTTAAAAATTCACTTTTGATCCTTTATTTTTAAATGGTGATTTTGCTAATAAATGTTGATAAAATATGGTGACTGAGCAAATTTAAATGTTGATTTTTCTAATATATGGTTAAAATTTAAAATGCAAAAATAAATATATTAAATAATCAATAGTTAAGTATATTTTAATATTATTTAATTACATAATGAGCATTAAATTAACATTTTCCGTTTAATAAAACTAATGGTGTTAATATTAATAGACTAAAAATGCACTTTTTAAATTTGAAGGTGGAAACTGAAATTTGATGTAAATTTAAAAAGTTAAATATATACTCTAACATTTTTTTTTGTTAAAAAGCACAGAGAGAGTATAATGTTAAAGTGACTTGAGATCACGTGTCTCCGTAATTTCATCTGAATGAATGATGAAAAGGATAGAAAATCCTAATTAAAAATTAGTTACAACTATAATAACTTAAATGTTTATTTTCTAACATGTGTATAAATTATCCTTCTCATTCTTCCTCTTCAGTCTTCTTAGTCCTAAATACATATGATCATGTCTTTGTTTGGATTAGCAATAAAATTACTTTTTCAATATGATTTACATTTTACAAGATAAATATATGAGATGAGTTTTGTTTCAATTTGAATTATAGTGGTTTCTTAACGTTCAAACATTTTGAGATAGATCAGTTGGTTCATAGGCATTCCGATCATTACAAATTTTTGAGCAAACAAATTCTTACATTTTTTTCTTTAAGATTCTCATCCATTAATGTGCCGGTTTTAGAACGCGATAGAGAAGTACCTTTACGTAAGTCGAGGTAAATATGTGGAGAAGATTATCTAGTTTTGCGGTAAAACAATGTTAAACATGCGCTTGTCTTTTTCAAACACTCTGACAAACAAACCCAATAACTTATTAGCCTATCCCTCATACCTAATTATCCCACAAGTAAAAAGGAGAGGCTGATGACACAATGGCAATCTATATAAAATATATGCGTATATAAAAAATGAAACTGTATCCAATTGGTGCAAAGCATGTGGACATTAATACTTGAGAAATATTCAAATACAATCAAAATGTCAGGCTATTCATAACGAGGATATTTCAATTATTCTTTTTAGTACTAGTATTTCTCTAAAATACTCTTTTCAATAAAAGAGTCCAAATTATTTTTTGAAAAAAAAAAAGTCTATCGTAGTTAAAAAAAACCAAGCCTAATTTGATAGTGTTGGGTTAAATTACGGTTGGACTAAATCACGAACAACATTGATTTGCATGAGCCTATTTCTAGACTAAATCGAGAGCTAGATACTAATCCGATTAGGCTCAGTATTTAGTCAACCCTCGTTTTAATTGTAAATATAAATATTTTTGAGTGAAAATGGAAGTTGCCATTTAGGGAAAAACGTACTTACAGCTATACATAGCAGTGAAAGAAGAAATTGTTGAATGAATTTTAATTAGGTTAATGTGAAATTTTAGTAACAAAATTTTCAATTAAGAATGTATGACACAATTAAATTTGGAATGGTGTAAAAAAATATACAATCTTTTAAAGATGAAGCATCTACATTGAATTGACCCATGCGTCTATCTCTTTTCTTATGTTAGTCCATTTTTTCTATCTTTAATCTTACAACGGATAAACTTGATTGCTTAAATTACACCTTAATCCATTTTAATATTAATTTCCATTTTGACGTCAATTGTCAATTTGAACGGTAATTTTGCTTGAAAGTTAATTTTTTTTTCAATCAATTTTTAGTTCCATGTGCGGCAAAAGTAGTTAGAAGAAGCAAAATAAAGACTCAAACCCTATTGTCCATTAAGTGTTTCTTTAAATTAATTTTCTTAACTTATTAATTACTATGCTTTTAAGCAGTGTATCTAACTCCATTAATCTATTGTCCAAAAGCTAACTCCATTAATCTATTGTCCAAAAGCTAACTCCAACATGTTGTTTAGGTTTGGTGGATTAGAATTTAGGACCCAAGAATCATCCAAACGGGCATTAAGGTTTTTTTTGTTGGTTGAAACAAACTCGGAATCGATGGGAACACTCAAAAAAAAAAAAGTATGGTGCATTGGGGTACTTAAAAAAAAAAAGGCCGGTCAATCTAGATTAGACTAGACTATTTGTTTGAAAAGTCAACAGAAAACCTGGTCTTAGTTATGAGATGGCCAACGTGGTCCGAGTTTTTAATATGGTTTGCCATCGTCTAGTTTGCTTCATCTATGCTCAAAACCTTTACCAACGTATTTGTTTGGAACAACGTTTTTAAAAATAAATGTAAATTCAACAATATTTTTTTGTAAAACGAAATAATCCCCTCCACATATTTATCTCTGTTTGCGTAAAAATATTTCTCTACTGCGTTTCCAAACGATCAACATCACTCATTTATGAAACGTGACTCCTAACTTAAAAAAAAAGATTAATATTATTATTTTTTTATATGAACAAAAAGATTAATGTTCTTGTAACTTTATGAGTTAAAGGCCTTTCGGTCAAAAACAAAAAAAAAAGTGTTAAAGGTCTTGCCTCTTTTGTGCTTATTAATTAATTACTTTTTTTTTTGACGTCATTCACATTCACTTTTTGATATTTGGCTCTCATTCCCGGTATCTTTTTTAAAAACGTTATATACATATTAGTTTCACTATAATCATGTGAGAAAATCATTCATCATATGGTATCAAACATAATAAACTCATGACTGTTACTTTAGACAGGTATGGTATGTTTTTTTGGTAAATGATAAAATAATAAATATGGTATTTATTGTATGATTCATTTGACTAATTTAGAAATTAAAGTTAAATAAATTAATTTAAATTATTTCTATCTATATTTTTTAAATTAATTAATTTGATGTATGAACTAATATTTAATCTAATCATACGTGCAAATATTTAGAAAAATCAGAGAACATATACTGTAAGTATGTAATATATTCAGGTTTTTCAATTACCCTCAACTAATCACTTGTGTCTTATATCAAAGACAGGAGTAATACATTTTACATTTTTATACTTACTCGGACGATTGAATTTGTAATAATATTATGATTGCTGGTTATTTCCTTGATGTTTTTCTATAAATTGATCTTATTTGTTTGACTATATTTGACAAATATGAACACGTTTGCTTATGGACCTAATATACTACCACCTCCGGTCCTTAATATAAGAGTTAATTAAATTTTTTATCGAGATTAAAAGAGTTAAATAAATTTTTTAAAATACTTATATAGATAATTATATTATATATCAATTTATAAATAAGATAAATTAATAATTTAAAGAAAAATAATAAATACGTATGTATTCATTGAAGGAGTAATTTGACATTGGAAGGAACAGAGATGATATTAGCTTGGGGGGTCTTGCAATGAGGAAGATTCAGAGGAATGAATTTGAGGAGTTGGTGGATCCATGTTTGGGGATAGAGAAGGATAGTGAGGTGACGAAGAAGGTTCTTGCTTTGGGGGCCCTAGCGTTTCAGCGTCTACAGGTAGACAAGGAGATGAGACCTTCCATTGATGAGGTTTTAGAGGTTCTGAGGGAAATTGAGAGTGGCGAAGAAGGAGGAGGAGGTGTGGATATAGAGGAAGATAAGGATATAGTAAGGAATGATAAGGCAAAGTTGTTCAAGTCATCATTTTCAACAAATAGTGAATCGATCTGCTACTAATTGCAGAGTTAATGTTTAAGCCTATTTGTGTGATTCATGCTCCATGTTGTGCTGCTATCATGTATACTTCATCTCACTTCTTGCCTTTCAATTACCTGTGACGAGACCTTTCATATGACCTTTTGAATACATCAGGAGACTCATGTTGATTTTGATTTATCTATGCCTACCGCAAATAAACAACCTTGGTTAGTCTTAGCCTATTTCTAGACTAGATCGTGAGTTAGGCACTAAACCAATCAGGAGTTTAGAAGCAAGTCTACGTGTCACGTCCCTTTTATTGACGCAGCTGTTCTAAACGTGTAAAACTTGTATTTATAAAATAACTTTATTTCCTAATTTCTTCAGCTTGATATTTTTGAAAATATGTGAACCTTTTCAAATATTTTTTCTATAACGTTATTTTCCCATCTGAATTCAAAGTATTAAGCTTAACTTTAGGTCGTCACTCTTTATTTACACATATTTTTTTCATTTTTCTTTTAAAAACTATTCTCTAGGCTCATCTACTCGCAATAGCCATTTAGCTCTACTCGTTATTTATTGAGAACAACATTTACTTGTATATCTACTTTCAGTCTCATATTACTGTATTTATAATTTATACAATAAAATATCCACAACCATTTAAGCTATTCATGCCTAAAATAAAACCTTAAACTCCTAATTAAATCAAATTATATGTAAAGGGCTCTTCCATCTCCAATCTATGCTTCCCTTGTCATCAATTCCTTGCCTTTTGAGCTTCCCACTTCTGCTGTATTTTGTTGAATGGGAGGGTGAGATTCGAAAATCCCCGTAGAAACCACAGTTTATCATATAATTATATATGAAATTCACAATCATGAAAAGTAACCACATGTTCATACGGCATATACGGCAATAATACACATTATGAGGTCCCACCTCAACATTATACGGCATATATAGCAATAGTGCACATCATGAGGTCCCATCTCAATATCATACGGCAATAATTTACGACATGAGATTTCATCTCAACATCATATGGCAATAATTTACATTTTGTTTATCTTTACCTCCCTTGGTAAAGATACATAAGAATAAGATAAAAATGGTTTCTACATGTTTCCTTTTATTTATCTTTACCTCCCTTGGTATCCCCTTTCTTGGTCTTCCTCGGGTTGCTCAAGCAAATATCAAATCCTAAAAATATATATGTATAATATTACGTTAATTATACGCTTCTCTTTCTCTCCTAATCTCATTTCTACTCCTTTACATATTTGATTATTTTTCAATAACTTTGAAAAATAATAATTTATTCTATAAAATTCCAAATACAATGGTTGAAGCTTCTATTTAAAGACCTTTATATCATCTTTCAGTGAATATTAATTCTCACTAATTATAATCCATCAATACTCTCAAATAAATGCTTGAAAGTTGCACCTTAAACAACTTTTCACATTTTCTATATTTCAATAACAGACTTTGTTTCATTTCCTCAAATTCTATAATACTCCCACATGGACCAACTTACACATTTATACACATCCACATGCATAAATATGCATATCATTCTACACCAATATGTGCATGTGCATAGATATACATATATATAATCTTGCTTCCAAAAATTATCTTGAATGTCCTATAGACATTTTAAAACCTTCAAAGAACAAATTAATACTTTCATTATTTTCTACAAACATAAGCTTCCAAAGATTATTGAAATAATCATATTTTACTAAGTGAAATTGCAGTATTCTTGGGATTTTAGTGCTATTATTTGGCTTTTATTGAGCTTAATTGCATTAATTTGATTAATGGTTATTATATGAAAATTTAAGCTAATTAAGGTATTTGTGGAAGAAATTGAGATCCAAAGATAAATTTGAATAAATATATTTATTAATATAATCTTAGAAGATTCTGAATTCAAATTAGTAAATCTTGATTTTGAATTTGAATTAGGAAATCTAAGATTCTGAGTTAATAAATGATCACAACAAATCC
>JANTPZ010042275.1:0-11045 GCA_025593235.1 Vachellia pachyceras | reverse complement strand
CTTTATTTGGATGCTAAAAATCAAGTTTGATAAGTTTCTGGAGCTTCCTGAAGCAAAAATTGAGTTCCAGGAAGAAGAGGTGTCAAAAATCGAGTTCCGGGCCATCCAAAACTCAAGTTTCAGCTTCTCAGTGTCAGAACTCGAGTTTTGATATTGCAGAACTCGAGTTACGTGTAACTTGAAGTGAAAATTCGAGTTTTCAGCTTCAAGTTGTGATGACTCGAGTTACACTCTTTTCAGAACTCGAGTTTCAGCACATATGTTTCTGTCAGCTCGACATATGTTTGGTATTTTGCTCATATCTCCCAAAATACAACTCCGATTGATGTGAAACAAATTTTGTATGAAACCAGACTCAAAATGCGGTTCATAGACACCAAAACCATCATCAAAAAATTTCATATGAAGGATATATAATTTTCGAAAGTTGGTAGTCGAATTCAACGTCTTATCACTGACCTTTGCTCATTGTTTCTGCCATAACTTTCTTTATATAACATGTTTTGGACTGATTATTGTTTTATATGAAAGTAGACATGCAGGGCTTTCCATGGATATATTATTCAGATGATTTGGATTTGAATTGAGAGAGCTATGGGCGTTGCAAGTTGGGCCATGTGCTGAAAGTTGGAATGTGACCTGTGCAAGCTGAAGTCATGAAGTAAAACTAGAGTTTCAACTTCACACAACTCGAGTTTCATGCCTTAAGTCTTCAGTTTAAGGAATTTCATGTGTTAGAACTCGAGTTTGGAGATTTAACAACTTGAGTTTCACAACTGTTTTCCAAAACTTTCAAGGACAACTCGAGTTTCCAGCTTCAAGTTGTGATGACTCGAGTTACAGCATTTTTAGCACTCGAGTTGCATGCCTAAGAATTTGATTTTTATGAAATAAAACTCAAGTCAAGCCTTTTGTAACTCGAGTCACAGATAACTTCAATTGACAACTCGAGTCATCACACTTAAAGTCAAGACAACTCGAGTTGAGGACTTTTTAGAACTCGAGTCTCGTGTCTTGGATTGTCTGAGGGATACCTTTTTCACTACTATGAACTCGAGTGACTAAGAGTTGTAACTCAAGTTACATAACTATTTTTCAAAAACTTGCAATGCAAACTCGAGTTGCAGCAACAAAAGTTTTCTCCACTCGAGTCAAACATTTTTGAAAACTTGAAGTTCTATCACATAACATTTCAAATAGTTGTGAACTCATGAGATAGAACTCGAGTCACTCATCAGGCAACTCAAGTCAAAACTTTATCTGACAAATCAGCGTCTGACACGGAGCTTCTCTGTTACTGAACCATTCCTTATTCTTGTCAAAGTTTTTAAAATCTTACCTGCTGCCATAAATGCACGTTTACTAACCTATGAAACATGAAAAGGTTTATCTGCTGAAGATCACCGACAAACGAGAAGCAATCAGAAACTTCACAGACTTCGCCGACGTCAAAGAATACATTTATTGCCGCATTCAATGTTCTCACCAACCAGAGCAACGGCTATTCAATTCTGAGTAACGAACTTTTGCTTCTCTCTAAACGGTCATTCAAAAGCTGAGTAACGGCTATTTATTGGAGCCTCAGCTATAAATATGAAGAAGCAACCATCAGATGAGGAGAGACGAAGAATATGGAGTCAGTGAACGTAGGACTCTGATATTTTCTTCTCCAAGAGCTTCAATGTTTATTTATCCACTCTTTGAGAGAGTAATTTATTCATTCATCCAAACTCATTGCATTTCCGTGAGAAACTCAAGATTGGGATCTTGAGATTGTTTGATTGAGTTTGAGTTGAGAAAACAGAGTATGTTGATCTCTGTTATAGTGTAATCCGTGAGGGAGTGTGATTCCCAGTGTAACCTTACATGTGGTAAGGGGGAGTAATTGTAAAGGTTTCTCAAGTACCTGCAATGCAAACTTGAGTGGGTTCATAAATGCCTGGAAACATTTATGGGGTTTTTCAAGTACCCACCATGACAAACTTGAAATGTGATTCACAGGTGTCTGGTTGACATTGTGATTGTAATGGTTTTCCAAGTACCTGGTTAAACTTAGATGATATAGTGGATTGAAAATCTCAGAGGATCTCTGGGGACTGGATGTAGGTCAGAGAGGGCCAAACCAGGATAAATCATTTGTGTGTTTTCTGTTCTTTCATCTTCATCAACTTGTATTGTGTTTTCCTTCATGCACCATTCAATTTCATATTTTGTTTCAGTTAATGATCTGGGATTTTCGATCAACCGAAGTCTTGAAAAGAAATTTTTTTAAAAAAAACACCCAATTCACCCCCTCTTGGGTGACAGCCATTCTAACAGTATCTAAGTTCAATTCTTCCAATACCTCTTGTTTAAGTGATAATGCTTGTGAGGAAGGTACTCTTGTTAATGTTTCAGGTCACAAGCTCATGGCGCAAACAGAGTTCGAGGTTGACAGCCAAGATTTTGATGATTCACCCTCTAAAGGGGTAGCCCTTGCACCAACCGAGACATCCTCACATGAGATTCACCTTGAGTCTCAAAACAATATGGTTAAAGGGCCACCTTCTACCTCATTACTTGATCCTTCCATTCCTAAACCTAAGATTACCGCTCATACCTTGAAATTCTTGAATAAACTAATCATTCCTTATTATGCAGGTATAAAAGACATGACGTCATCTAATCATACCTTGAAATCCGCAAGTATTGTTACATACAGAAATAAAATTCGCAGGTAATACAGTTATATAAATTTCTTATGAGAAAGAGGTAACCTAACCATTATGGCGGCACGTGTTACAGCGAGAGAAAGAGAAAGACTAGTCTGTCGGAGTCACCGGTGAGACGGTGAAGCTCTCAGACGAGAGAAAGAGGATCCTGGAGGCACGATGCTAGGGAGAGTGAAGACTGGGATGACACAGCGATCGACCTCTCTCCTCCCGAGTTCCTGTCTTCAGCAAAGGCAAACAGGGTACTGACGACGCTCTCAGTCTCTCAGATCCGTGCTCCTCTCACCGCTACATAGATCCCCATCTATGTGAGGTAAATCATCTTGCTTCCAGGCTTATAGCTTTTATTTATTGCTTAAGTTTTCTATCTCAGATGGTCTTTGTTTAGTCCATCAAACCCTCATTTAGCATTATGGTGTTCATGCTTCCTCTGTTGGAATTAGAACGTGCACGCAGTGGAATTTAAAATTTTTCTAATCCAAAATACGAATATGTCAAAGGCGTTTAGATCGAGGAGATGAAGGCGCACCTTTTGCGTTTCGAGATCGTCCCTTCCTTTGCATCTGGATCTCTTCATATTCCACAACCTTCGGCGCTCTTGTTTTGATCTCCTCCTTCTACCGGTATCCACGTGAACAGTCTCTAACAATAGCAGTGTGCTAGCGCCTCTTCGTTTCCCTCTGCCTCTAAGGTTTCATGGCTCAAGAGCGAATTTAAATTCAGAATGGGATGCCTCTACTGTTCATGAGCACTTATATTTATAAAGCTCATGTAGTGCATCATAATCCAAGATTAATCTTTTATTAATCTTGATAAATCTGAATTTGAATTTCAATATCAACCTTGAAAATTGAAATTTTGAAATCCAAGTGGTATCTTAGATTAATCTTTATTAATCTTGAAATTCGAATTTCAAAAGGATATTCAAGATCTAATCTTAATCTTGAAATTCGAATTTCAAAAGGATATTCAAGATCTAATCTTAATCTTGAAATTCAAATTTCAAAAAGATATTCAAGATCTAATCTTGAAATTTGAATTTCAAAAGATATTCAAGATCCAATCTTGATTAATCTTGAAATTCGAAATTCAAAATGATATTCAAGATCTAATCTTGAAATTTAAATTTCAAAAGACATTCAAGATCTAATCATACAATTTGAAATTTCAAAAGATATCAAGATTTAATCTTGAAATTTGAATTTCAAAAGATATTCAAGATCTAATCTTGAAATTCAAAATTTGAAATTCAAAATGTGAAATTCAAATTTTGCAGTCTTAATTTGGATTAAATTGACTGATCAAATCATATCCATTTAATTAATCTAAATAATGAGCCAACGAATTAATTTATGGTTAATGTGCAATTTCAACAAAGAAGTTTTGCGTTTGGGGCGTCTGGTGCTAAAAAGTTCTTATTAGTGCAAAAATATACATGAAGTTACAAAAATGGTGCAAACTTAACATCACTGTCAGTCAACCGTTACTTTCCATACGTGGGTCCCATAGTATTATTTTTAAATTGTTATTTTCTCTCTCCACTCCTAACTTTTTGACTCTTCCGTTCCTCTTTAGCTTTTTATTTTTACGTGGGTCTCACATCTTCTTCCTTGTGCACCACCCTTTCTTCTTCACCACCTCTGCATTAATCTTCTGGTCTCCAATCTGACTACCGCCCTAAAATTGGCACGCCGCGCCATGCTGCTTCCGCCACCCAGTTTCATCCACAATGATTCACAAGACATACACTAATAACATGAGATTACAAACAAACACATTAAGTGGCCAAAGCATGAGAAACTCTGCAACTCACACTCTTCAGGCTTCAATTTCCAGTTCATAAAATCATGATCCTCTCTACCTTTCTTGAAACAATTCTTGGATTCATGAATTGTGCTGCAACTCCAGTTGCTTTAAATATGATGACTCTCTCAGAGCTCTAACCCACTTTCCCTTGAACAAGTCACACCCTTTCAGCTCTTCTGCACAAAACATAATAAGAAAACGGAATCAAATTTGATCAATGACAATTCAGAGAATGAAAATGATGATGTTACCATAGTGTGGTTGGGGCGAAGTGAGAATAGTTGAGGTACGTTGATGTTGATGGTGAGAGGGTTGGTCAGGGATGAGAGAGAAAGGGTAAGAAGAGTGAAGAAGGAAGAAGCTGAAGATGAAGGCGACGAAGAAGCAAGTGAGAAGGAAAGGTACGACATTGCCTACATTGAAGCATCGTTCTCTCTGTGTTGCTCAGAAATCTGCCCAAAAAATTCGTACCGGAAGATTTCATGGCATTCGTGAAGGGCAAGGGAGGGTGACAGAGAGGGAGGGAAATGAGAACGTTCTATTTTTTGTGGAACCGCCATACTGATTATAGAGAGAGCAAAAGGGAGAATTTGACTTTGATTGATAAATAAATAGTGAATTTTCAGTTATTATCCTACAACAGTGCAAAGTAACTACAACATACATGCGCACCGAGAGGAAGGTAAGAAGAGGGAATTGGTGAGTGTATATGTTTAATAAATAATAAATAAGTATCGTGAATTTATTTAGGTGAGAAGGAAATTAAATCGGGCTGTAGGAAGCAGCATCCACATTACGGTGGTGGGGAGGGATTCTTAGCAGGAGCTTCACGGCGTTTCTGGGTCCAAACACCTTGTGCACCATCGCGAAGTGAGCCGTCCCTTGATCGGAATCAAAGTATGGTGCAAACACACATCCCTTCATGGACTTTCGTCTCAGGAACTTACACGCCCCACATGGCCATCTTTTAATATTATCTTAGCGAAGACATTGTTGGGGAGAAGAAGCAGAGGAGGGATTGAAGATCTGGGTATAGTTGAAACTCCAGAGAGAAGTGATGGATTGCTAGAACTCATCATGTTGAGAGAGAAAATAACAATTTAAAAATAATACTGTGGGACCCACATGTTAAAGTAACGGTTGACTGACGGTGATGTTAAATTTGCACCATTTTGTAACTTCATGTACATTTTTGCACCAACAAGAACTTTTTAGTGCCAAACGCCCCTAACGCAAAACTTCTTTGTTAAAATTACACCTTAACCCTTTAATTTATCTCTATAAATTAAATTAATGCTAGTTATTTAATTTATCAAATAAATTAAATATTAAACTAACACACACAAATATTATTTACATAACATTGTGCAATTTCAAATTTTAACATATATACATATATTTAAAATTAGAATAAACCCTAAAAATAAAGATCATGTTGGGCTGTTCTTGCGTGCGACCTTGTAGGACCATATAAAGTTGGCAGTGGGCTAATCTCACCTTAAACTCACAAGTCGCAAACGGTCTCTAACAAGACATTACGACTACCAAAATCACACAGGGATCGTTAACACGATGCAACCTTTTATGCAACCACATCACGTCCCTTTTGTCACGCGATATCTCGGTCAAGGATGAGGTATGGATGATGTCATCCTCCTATTTCCTACATTACTTTCTTGATCCCTGAGTAGTCTGATCAAAGAAACGAAAACTCCTTTTCGTTACAGTATGGCCATACATTTCTTAGACTCACTCATCAAGGGGCCCAGTAATATCTTTCGACTAATGTGAGGGACAAATCCTATCTTGATCATTCACATTCCTCCACATGAAAACCCTTAAGTCCGATTATAGCTTTTATCATCATCCGGTCAAAGGTGACTTTTGACTAGGTCAAAGCTTAGTGACTTTCATGCAGGAATCCATGATGATCTCAGGTCAAAAGGCATTGTGACGTGATCACATATGAGATAAGCTAATGACTTAATCCATGCAGCTTTCTCATAGCAGGTCGGTCCAGCACCTTGTACTCTTATAAGTGCCTATGACTTTGACTCGTATCTCCATACCTTATCAAAGTCATACTGGTCTTACCTTATCTACGCTCCCGCATATATAACCAACTAGGGACATTTAAGACAATATTCATAATTCATTTATGGATGTAATTATCACAACAAACATGCAAAACATATGATAATTAAATGGAGAAAATACATTAAAATAAATAATGTGCAAAGTACAATGATTGGCCCTAGGGCACAATTTCCAACATCCTCCCTATCCCATCCTCTATTTCTATCATCTCCTTTCAATTTCTCATTGCATCGCACTTATTGAGATTATGGAGAACTTTGAAATTGGTTTAATTCAAGCAATGTTGTTAAGCAAAAGAAGCCCTAACCGAGCTCCAATCTGAAATTAGTGAAGGGAAAAAAGAAGAAGAGGAACTACGATTTTGATGAAATTAGTGAAGATGGGTTTGATTCTTCCCATAGTGGGTCTGAGGAGGAGGAGAGATTGTGATTCGATCCTGAAACTGTGGTGCATGAAATGATGAGAGAATTTCCTAATGCTGTCAACGATTTGAAACAGGTACTGTCCTTACCTACAAGTATTCTTTTTTGAATGTGTAGATGATATTGGTGGTGTTTAGTGATTCTAGTGATGCCAGTGAAATTGTTCAGAAAACATTCATGGAAGACATTTCTAAGATAGATGGTCATGGAAAACAGGTAGTGTCTTGAGGATTTTGTTCGATGGGATGTCTTTTGATGACATTGGGATTGCTTTACTGTGACTTTGACTATTATTTCTGGTTTGGATGGATATCTTTAGTTTTAACATTTTTCACTCTGTTGGTGATCTCTCTCTCTCTCTCTCTCTGTGTGTGAATGAAGATTCAAGTATTTAGTTTTGAGCCATTATTCCTCCTATGTTAATAGGTGCTGATAATTGCCCATCACATGGAAATGGTTCGGATGGCTAAACGAGTATTCCTCTTAGATAAGGGGAAGTTAGAAGGGTTGCCTTGTTTTGATATATTGGATGGTCCAAAGGACTACTTAAGTATAAATCATGGAATTAGAGTTGTAAGTGACACTCTTTTTGTAGTGGGAATAGAGCTTTTTTTTTGTAGTGATAATTAATGCTAATGACTAGCCATATCATACAAAGATACAACAAATTATCATTTCATCAATGGAAAAGGAGAAAATCATAATCGAATATAGCGAAGTACATTGGGAATTATTCTAGGATAATCATGAGGGCTAATTCTTCAAATCAGACTTAGATGACCATGAATTTGCACTACTCTTGGTGGATTGATTCTACCAATTTCGTAATAGAGATTCCTATAACCTTAAACTAGTTAATCCTCTAAAATATGTAAAGGCAAGAGAAGGAACAACATATCATTACATAGACTTGACACCTTTATAGTCTTGAATTGTACATATATCATTGTGATTCTATACATAAACTCTGCGAGGATCAATACTGACTAGGACTGCCTGCTATAGGAGAAAATAGATTGATGACTTGATCGAATGTCTAGTCCTTATATGCATTATAAACTAATTAACTATCCAATGAACTATGCATTCTATAATACAATCAGACAATTAAAAATAGCCCTTAGGAAAATGACATCTCATCACTGATAGAGTACCAACTATGAAATCACGTACAGTGAATTTGTGGAATTGACTTAATATTTCAAATAAATTATTTAAAAAATTTTGATAAGTAAAAGTACCTACAGAAATTTATATACACACTTTTTATTATAAATATATACGTAAATATATATACAGATATTTGTGTGTATTTAAATCATATGATAGCAAAAAATAATAAGTTCACCTCCATAATCTAACTGTTTAATCACCTTCTATTTAGCTAAAATATTTTCTGTATCAAAACCACATTTCTAAACATAATTAATTTTTAAAATACTCAAGAAATACTCATTTCATTAAAATGGTAAAGTCAGGAAATATAGATAGATTAAATTGAAAATGTCTTCGACCAGGCTCCAGAACTTGATTCCTCAATTCTACTTTTAGAACCTTCTGTGTGACTATTGTGGAGGTTACCAAATCCAATCATACGGACAAGATCCATCCAAAGAAGATTTAATTACCCAATAAGCAGCTAAATCCATGCCTCCTTGGTGTTATAAAATTTTTCTAAACAAAAAATTGTTCTAAAAAAATCAAACAACGCCAAGATGAGGGTCAATCTTTGCTTCATGTTGAAGGAAATTTAAGCGTAAATTTAATATTTTTTAGGTTTCTCTGTATATATAAAGGGTTGTTTGTATTGTATGGTATCAAACTCAGGTATATTTAATTTTTCTATATTTGATCAATTCCTGATAGGGTATCACACCCAAACTATACAATATTTTTCCAATAATTTTTATTAGATACATTCATGTTCTTTTGTTTCATCCAATTAAATCAATTACTTGATTATAATGTAATAATTTTCATATACTTTTCTTAAGATTAATTAATTCTATGTTATCAAAGTATTCATATCTCATGTAAATAGAATTACTTATCTTAATTTTTTAAAAAATTATTGGAATCCTCAATATATAGAATACTTTTATAAGCTTTTATAGTTTCATATGCAATTATAACTTCATAAATTATTTTTGTGATCAGTTTATTGATTTCAATATCAAAAAATTGTTGTTAAATTAATATTCGAACTGTCTGATGATTATAGGACAATGACTGAAGTTTTGTGATCTTGAAGGTTGAATATAGAAAAACAATGATTGAGGTTGATTTCATCTTCATATTTCCCCTCCTTAAGTGATAAGCATCTCATTTTGTTTTTTTGGAGGCTGACATCACTTATGTGGAAAAAAAGCAAATGATAGGCATTGCATCAAATCCAAATCATATATTTAATTATTAGTCATACTTTTAGATTTTTTGGGGGTTAATTATATATATGAGGGTTGATATTAGGAGTAAAATAATATTTTATTAAACAATGATTTAAAATGTTGATTATTTAATGATTAATAACTAAATATTTATTTTAATGTTCACGCTATGATTGATCAATAGTAGTTCTAATAATAATAATAATAATAATTGTTATACATAGAGAATTTAGTTTTCCCCCTACAATATGTAATATTATCATCATTTTTTGACTTAAAGATAATATTGTTATGTTTCAAGTTTTTTGTGAGTTTGACTTGATAGGGAAAGATATTGTCAATTTTAAATCTCACTATCCAATTCATCTCAAGAAAATTAAAAGCTTGTATTTACCAAATATGAGTTTTTAATTAGATTCCTAGGGACATAGACATGTATGAGAAAAAAATAATAAAAATAATTAGATATGGAATATATAATTATCATTTGTTCATTTACATTTCATGATGTTATCACATTACTTCTCCTTAGGGACATTTAGTGAGAAATTCTATAGAATGTTAACAATCAGTTGCTCAATTTTTGTTTATTGAGTGGATGAACTGAAACTATTTACAAGCTTTTGAAAATGTTGACAACATTTTCTACATTGATAACGTGATAATCTTACTAAAGGTAAAGAACTAAATTAATAAAAAATGAAACTTGAGGGATCAAATCGATAAATTAGCGTAATGCAAAGTTTTATAATCCCTAACTTTATTAGAACTAAAAAATGAAACTAAAACAACTTACCCCTTGATGGCCATCAATGACGACAATTATTAACGAAAACACTTGTATGATTTATTAGAAATTAAAAACAAAGCCATCCAAATTAATTAAATAACCATATGAATTGCTAGTGATCCCATTTTGATTGCTCCCCTTGTTAAGTGAAATGAAACAAATAAAAGATTATTTGCAAGAGCGCTTTCAATTAAAAGCTAGTTTATAAGTTCGTTTGAGAATAATTTTTACGAGGTTCTAGTCAAAATCTAGGTTTTGGAGAATAGTTTTTATAGATTCTAATGTGAAATTTAGGTTTTGAAATGTTATTGTGTTTGAGAAGTTATTAGCTTGTTAACCTTTCTTACTTTTACCATGGATATAATAGCTTTGTTTGGTTTGCCCGTTTTGCCAACGGGTGCGTTTACCGAAACAAAATTCCTCTCACAAATTTTACCTAGGAATCTGTGTCCGTTCTCCCAATAGACTATCCAAACACACACATTAATTAATTTACGTACGATTTGAAGGAGAATAAAAAAATTATTTTTATAAAAAATAAAAAAAATCGACAGACTCGGGTTAAGGATTCCCAACCTGTGAACTCGCCGGCTGCCCGTATTCGGGAGAATAGAGAGATGGGAGGCAAAGTGAGTGAGAGGGGAGAAAGAGAGTTACCCGATGGATGGTTGACACTTGGGATCAGATAGGGATCCGAAAGTTCATTTGCATTTTTGCATTTAACAATTGTTTAAAGCATGGTGATGAAAACCGGACCGGACCGGCCGGTTCGGACCGGAAACCGGCGAACCGGCCGGAAAACCGGTCCGGGCTGACATTTGACCCCGGGTTG
>JANTPZ010042273.1:0-16709 GCA_025593235.1 Vachellia pachyceras | reverse complement strand
GTGACGGCGGGGGTGGGGTGCAGAGAGTGAAAACGAGAGTGATGAGCAGAGAGTGAGGACGGCGGGGGTGGGGTGCAGAGAGTGAAAAAGAGAGTGAGCAGAGAGTGAAAAAGAGAGTGAGGGACTTTAGGCGCCCTACCTGGGTGAGGTAGGGCGCCTAAAGTTCCCTGTTGAACTTTAGGCCCCCTAGATAAAAATATAGGGCGCCTAAAAGTCCCGCACCCGCTCCACCTTTGTTTTGGTGCCTGTGTTTAAAAAAGGGCGCAAAATATAGGCGTAAATTCTATTATTTGTAGTAATGAATGATCGATACTTTAATCAGTCAAAACATTCGGAATATGCGAAATGAGCCCTAACGGGGCAATATATAATAATACAACATAATCCAAAACGATGGAAGCACTACTTTTAATAGTAGTAGTTCAAACTTCCGGATTCTTCCTTGAAGGACCAGCACGGAAACTATCACCTGGAAAAATGTTAAAACAACAAGATGAGACATACGTCTCAGTAACCAACAGTTCCATCTCATTGGGCATACGAGTAATTGCCCATGAGGTGTCAAGTGGGATAATCATTTTATATAAAAAAAACATAACAGGATGTCACTTTATTCAAGTATAAATATTTATCAATTATGATATCATAATCTCATGCTTATCTCATCATATAGCTGCATAAAATTCAATGCATAAGATTCATTTCTCTGATCTCCCTTATTTCTCCCCAGCCTTATCTCCTCTGATTGAACCCATGGGCTAGTACTGCCCCATGCAACTGGTAGTACACATTTTGAGCTCTCTGATCAAGTGATATGGACCGGCCAAAATCCACAGTGCACAAGAACGGACCATGGGTTCCCCCTTTACAAAACAGTGGGGTGTCATTGCCCTGTCAAACACATTTGGGCCAAAGGACTAACCAGCGTGCACCTGGTAGCCTACCACCTTATCTCCTTTTTTTGTACAAGAAAATTCACCCCCTTATCTCCTCTGAAATAACCTCCCATCAAAACAACATCCACCACTCCCTCTTAAATCATCAGATAATAAATATATCATATATCATGATCAATTTCACAAATTCTCAAGGCAATTATAGAATAATGCCATCAATACATAAATAAATCACCTTTTTATTTTACAATAAAAATAGATCCCACAAAACAATTTCATTATCAACATAATTTTTATCATACGATTCGAACTTCAATGGCACTTTTCATAATTATTTAAAATCACTCACAAACATGTTACAAGTATGCACAAAGAGAGGAAAATGATTACCTCTCGCCAAGCAATAAAATATTACCACGGTAAATCCTCGTCCAACACCAAGACCCTATAAACGGTCTACAAAATTTAAATAATACTACGCATTAGTTTACCACTAATTTTGGGTGGTAAAATTATTTCTCAAATTACTTGAAATTATTATTAATATTATTAATAATATTCATACCAAAATTCTAATTTAAAATTTAAGATTTTAAACATATAATAGCTTTTAAATTATAAATCATTAATTTATTTAACAAACTAATTTAATTAAAATATCAAACATACATTTAATATTTCAAATAAATTATTTAAACGAATTTTAATAAATAAATGCACATGTAGAAATTTATATCTATAAATAATTTTTATTTAAATACTTTCCATATATCTTTAAATAATTTATTTAAACGAATTTATAATTTATTCTAAATACTTTTATTATAAATAAATCCATACTCATAAATATATATACAAAGTATCTATATTTACAAAAATATATACTTAACTATATATACACAAAGGTATATATTAAATCATGTAATGATAAGAGTAATAAATTTGTTACCATTAATCTAACCATTTCACCATCAACTATTTAGTCAAAATGTCAATATATCAAAAATTATATATTTTTAAATATAACTAAATTCGTAATAAATATTTCAGGTATTAGAAAAATAAATTTAACCTCACAGATCATAGTTATAAAAATAGATCTATAATTTTATGCTCTTCTACAAATAAAACTTAAACTGTATGAAAATATAAATTCCAAAATATTCTCTAATCAGCATAATATTACTACCATTTGAAAGGGAAAAATATTTAGAACAACTTTTATAAAGGAAGTTTACTAAAAATAAATCATTTTACTTACCTAAATAATCCCAAAAATATAGCCTTAGACTGAAAAAGTCTCTTTCCAAAACTCTCTCAGCACTCCTCACCCTCTCCTTTTTCGCCTCTCTCGTCAGACACTCTTCTATGCTTACGCTGGGTGTGTGTGATAAAATAAAGTGAGGAGGGAAAAGAAGTGAGGAGGGGTATTTATAATACCCCTCTCACCTACCGTGCACACACATGCATTTTTTTTTTTAAAATTAAGGTGGCTGCCATTGAAAGTGGCAGCCCCCAAAATGTCAAAAATTGCTGCCACCTTTTGGTGGCAGCCAAATATTTATTTATTTTTTTAAACAGTACTTGACAACTCTCCCCGCCTAAATAGAAATTTTGTCCCCAAAATTTCGTTCTAAAGAGGAAAGAAACGCACCAAACACAAAATAATAAGAAGATTCCAACCATCAAGACAATCAAAAACAACAATCATCACACCAACAGGATGCAACACGAACATGCATCTAAACACTAACACAACACATTAACACATCTATCCCAAAAAGAAAGAGGGGAAATCACGCTGCATCCGCTCTTCCGTTTCCCACGTAGCATCCCTCGGTGACATGCCCTTCCAGCAAACTTTCACCAGCCAAACGCTCCTTCTTCTTAATTGCTTGTCCTGTACATCCACAATCCTTTCTGGCTCTGCTTGATAAGTCATATTCTCTCTTAGCTCAACCTCCTCTGGCTCAATAACATGAGATGGATCTGGGTGATACTTTTTAAGTTGAGACACGTGAAATACGTTGCGCACCCTCGACAGTGATGGCGGCTGGGCGATTCGATAAGCTACTGGTCCGATTCTCTCCAAAATCTTGTACGGACCAATGAATCGGGGAGTTAATTTCTTTGCTCTAATGGACCTGCCAATACCAGTCACCGGTGAGACCTTAAGAAACACGTGGTCCCCCACTTTAAATTCCAAAGGTCTACGTCTCCCGTCTGCATAGCTCTTCTGTCTACTTTGAGCTGTCAACAACTTTTGACGGATCAACTCTATCTTTTTCGTTGTCTTGTCAACTAAATCTGGTCCAATCACCGTCCTCTCACTCAATTCTGTCCAACACAAAGGTGATCTACATTTTTGACCATACAACGCCTCAAAAGGAGCCATCTGAAAGTCCCTCAGTCCTTCCAAACAGTAGTGCTCATTCAAGCTCATGCAGAAAACATGAATCGATTTCCGACTTAAGGCATCTGCTACAACGTTAGCCTTACCAGGATGGTACTTTATCTCAAAAATCATAATCATTCAAAAACTCCATCCATCTACGCTGTCGATTATTCAATTCTTTCTGGTCAATCAAGTACTTTAAACTCTTATGATCACTTAAAACTTCAAATTGAGCTCCGTACAGATAATGTCTCTAAATTTTTAATGCAAACACTACAGCGGTGAGTTCCAAGTCATGAGTCGGGTAGTTCTCTTCATGAGGTCTTAACTGCCTTGAGGCATATGTGACAACCTTGCCTTCTTGCATTAACACACAGCCTAAACCCTTGAGAGAAGCATCTGTATACACCGTATACGGACGTTGAGGATCAGGAAGGGTAAGAACAGGAGCTGTGGTTAGCCTTTCCTTCAACTCTTGAAAGGCAGCTTCACACTTATCAGTCCATATGAATGGCTGATCTTTCTTGGTTAACCTGGTCAAGGGCATTGCAATTTGAGAAAATCCCTTTATGAATCTTCGGTAGTAGCCAGCTAATCCTACAAAACTTCTCACTTCAGTTACTGACTTCGGAGTTTCCCACTTCAAAACCGCATTCACTTTACTAGGATCAACAGCCACTCCTTCAGCAGACACCACGTGACCTAAAAATTTTACTTCCCTAAGCCAAAACTCGCACTTACTTAGCTTAGCATACATCTGATGATCCCTCAAAATCCGTAAAGCAATATAGACGTGCTCGTGGTGCTCTTTTTCATTCTTAGAATAAATGAGGATATCATCAATGAATACCACAATAAATTGGTCTAAGTACGGCCAAAAAATTCGATTCATATAATCCATGAAGACAGCTGGAGCATTAGTCAACCAAAAGGCATGACCAAAAACTCGTAATACCCGTACCGAGTCTAAAAGGCTGTCTTTGGAACATCCTCAGCCTAACCCGAAGCTGATGATATCCAGACCTCAAGTCAATCTTAGAGAACACTACGGTTCCCTTAAGTTGATCTAATAAATCATCAATCCTAGGTAACGGGTATTTATTCTTAACAGTTCCTTTATTCAACTGTCTATAGTCGATGCACAATCGCATACTTCCGTCTTTCTTCTTGACAAACAAAACTGGTGAACCCCAGGGAGTGGAAACTCTCAAATCATAAGGTAATGCATAAGGTAATGCATAGACGTTCAAATTCAAACTTCGAGCACATTTATCAGAGATAAAGGAATACGTAGCACCAGAATCAAACAAAACATGAACATCATAACCTTGAAAAGAAGCGGTACCTTGAATCATGTTTGGAGACGTTTCATTCTCCTCTCGGGTCAACGCAAATACTCGGCCAGGTACAATCGAGTGACTACTTTGTTGAGTCTGCTAAGCCTCTGGGCAGAAACAAGCGGTATGCCCCAACTTATGGCACCGGTAGCACTCCCAACACTTCCCGAGATGATATCGACCACAATTAGAACAATCTCTCTTTGCAAAGGAAACGGTCGCCAAAGAGTCTTGATGGGAATTCTGTCTCCCATGTGATTGACTTCTCTGAGATTTCCGCTGTGACCCTCTTTGGTCATAAGCCTATGCGAAAAAGGTTTGCTCTTTCCCAAGCTGTTGTCGGTATCATAGCCTGACCTCTTCATCATGCTACCTGAGGGCCTAAAGAAATTGGAAGGCTTTCCTTGTCTCTACTGTTGTTTAGCCGCTTCAGCCTCCTTGAGCCTTCTAGTTGCAATGGTCAATTTGACGCAAGCTTCATCAAAACTCTCTATACCATGAAGAGCCAAGAATGGCTTCAATTCCAGTCTAACCCTTTCCAGAAGCTGGGTCACCAACCAAGTGGACCTCTCCTCTTCCTCCATACGCGATAGATACGATACATATTTGGAGAGATCAATAAAGGTAGAGATGAAGTCATCCTCATGCATCTCCCCTTGCTTCAGCATGTAGAACTCTGACTCTTTTTCCAGCCTCAGTACTGCTGGAAAGAAATGATCAAGAAATCTTTGCTTAAATTGCTCCCAGGTATAATGAGAATCATCTGACCCAGCAACACTTGTCCATCATAGCTTGGCATTATCCTTTAGCAAACAAATAGCCACCCTAGCCATCTGGTAGGTATTAATATCCACCACCTTGAAGATGGTCTCTAACCTATCAATCCACGGCTCTGGTTTGATGGTATCCTTCCTAGCATCGAATGTCGGCTGGTTATGCCTTGACACATCTTTCCAGACTCTGGATATCAAAATGTCCGGTATACCCTGGAGCTTTCTCTTGACAAGCTTTCTCTTGAACATTATAAACCCTAGAGCTTTCAAACTTGTCCAAATTAATTCCAATGCTTCCCAAATCTTTTTCTCACTTCCATCCTAAACAATTTTCCATTCTAAAGCTAATGGAAGCATCTAAATCATGGAAATCACACTCCTTCCATTTTTTCCAGATTTGGCCGAAAACTGCAACATAGCTAACAAATGTGATTTTTCAAGCTTTCATTGCATGTAATAGCTTATTCTTGATTATAAACTACTTTCCATGCATTATTCAACTCTAAAACACCTCTTACTCTTCAAATGAAAATTTCGACAACACCTCCCCTTAATATTCATCATTCCAAAAATTCCTACAAGCAACAAACTAACACAGTATATATACCAAAAACTCCAAATCATGCAAGGAGTGATTTACAACCAATCTTTTACTCTAAATCTCACTCTTTCTCATTTTCACTCTCATGAACCCTAACTTTCCAGCCACCAAAAGAGAGCTTAAATAAAAAATCTAAATGATAGAAAGGTAGAAGAAGCTCCAAGGATCAAGAATATGTATAAGATTGCATGGGAAGGCTATTTACCTTGGATTTTCAGTGGGTTTTGCTTCTTCTTCTTCCTCTTCAAATGACCCCACTCCCTCTCTCTTTTCTCTTCTGTTTTTTCATGAAAAATAGCTGAAGATGCAGATGAAAAACTGATTTAATGAAATGGCAAGATTAATCCAAAGGCCAAGATTTGATCTTGCAACTTTATGTAATCCAATGGCTTCTATTTCTCCACCACATCTAATGCATTTTGGGCCCTTATTGGCTGTCATATATGGTCTGGAAATTTGGCTAAAAATCTGATCACGTGTGTTAAAACAAATGGTGACATGTGTCCTTGATCCAGTATAACTTATATTGATAAAGTAACTTTATCTTGATAAATTCTTCCACTTGTTGGGACATGTATTCCCTTGTTTAACCTTCAATATAACCTTTACAAGTGTCCTAAACTCATTTATGACACTCTTGCTTTTGGAGAATTTTTGTTTCCATAAAGTAATTTTTCGCTATCTTAATACTAAAAAGCAACTCATCGATAATTAACTATATCTGATGACACAAAAAAATTTCTAAAATTAATATTGATATCCTCACACCTTTTCTTTTCTCAAATTGATTTCTGGAATGTATTTAATTAATTTTTAAAGAAAACCCCAATTCCAAGGTTTCTTTGGTCTTTTCCTTCCTATATGAGAAATCGCTTTTCTCGTATTTTGGGCAACAATTTTATAAAATACTAGAAATTTCAAGCTATTTTTACTTGCCTTGGGATCGTATATTTGAATTCTCATGATATTTAAAATAATTATTTTTGACCAATTATTTAATAAAAATGCCAAAAATTAGATAACCTTTAAAATCCTCTTAATAGCAATCTAAGTCGATTTAACTGAAACTGAGCCTCACATACTGATCATTGACTTTTTTCTCCATTCTGGGTCTCTATGATTTTTTCTGATATTTTTGGTCAAACTTTGATCAAGTTGAGTTTTGACTTTTTGACTTTAACTTTGAATTTGGTTAAATGACTAAAATGCCCTTATACTTTCTCTTTGTTTACCATAGTACCCTTAAGTTTTTCAAATTCCTTTCTTGCCTTTATTCTTTATGTTTAATGATATTTAGGTCCTTTCCAAAAGGTCACACATCCTTCCATTTCTCTAGGGCAAGCACAGTTAACTGTGAAGTTCTTATGAAATTCGGTATATTAGGCCTAGACTAACTATGGTCCATTATCTTCCTCTTTTTCTGTACTTCCTATCTTTGGGCCCTAACTCAAGCTATATCTATAAGTTTAGCCTTTATTTCAAATTGCAGTAACATAGGAGTATCATAGATACAATGTTGCTATAGGGTGTGTACAACTTTATTTGGTCCTTGGCTAACTTTTACTTCCATGTTTAACCTTTATTTGAGAGAATCAAAGGTTGCATAGTCCCTTAGGAGTTGTTCATCTTTTTGGGCATTTTGGGGACTCCTGTCCAACAAGGCTTGATACCCTATTTGGTTTAGGATTATTATTGAGTTTCTAGGCTAAAAATTCATATTAGGACATTGGCCTCTGTAATATCCATACTTTTTCTGGCAGTGTAAATAAAGCCCAAACCTATAGTTAACAGAGATAGAAAGTAAAAAAAAAAGAGGAAGTTGATGAACCACAAAGACTACAAGTAGCTTAGGCCTAATGGATTGTAATTTTTAAAAACTTCACAGTTAAGGGTGCTTGGCCTAGAGTAATGACAAGATGGGTGACCCTCTGGAAAGGACCCAAATGTTATTAAAGGAACAGATGAAAGAAGAATTATAAGGGTAAGATTGGAATTTTGAAAGAAAAGTAAGGGTATTCTAGTAAATAAGAGGAAATGCAAGGGCATTTTGGTCATCTGACCAAAAGTAAAAGTCAAAGGTCAAAGTTGACAAGATATCAGAAAAATTAATAGATGCCCAAAAGATAGAGAAAAATCCACTGATTAAAATGACGGAAGTCAATTTTCCAAATTCGGCCTAGATTTGTGTCTAGAGAAATTTAAAGATCAGTTAGAGAAAAATAATTATTTGAGGTATCAAGAGGCCTCAAATATCTGAGTTCAAGGCATATAAAAATAATATGACATTTCTAGAATTTTATAAAGCTATTACTCAGAATACGATAAATGCGATTTCTCGGATTAAAAGGAAAAAGATATGAAAAACCCTGAAAATTTGGGTTTTCTTTAGAAATTAAGTACAGACATTCCATGAAGTATTATAAGGAAAGGAAAAGGGTTAGAGTATCAGTTTAAATTACAGAAATTTTTAATGCCCTAATACCCAGTTGCTTGTAGGTAGATTGTTTTTTGATATTTCAACAGCGTAAAATAATCCTGTTGAAATTTGAGGGTTTCCAGGGGTATTATGAAGACAAATATTTTTTCATATGAGTAAGTGATATTTGGAGATTAAAAGAGAATTAAAAAGGTCTCTAGAAAAGTAGAAAAAGTTACCGGAATAAAGTTATTTTTATTGGTATAAGTTGTAACCGGATCAAGTAACTGAATGACAACCATTTGGTTTGTGTAACCAAGTTTCTAGAAACTAGTTACACATTTTACATGGCCAAATGAGAGCCAAGCAAGTGTTTGTTTTGTTGGTGAGTTACAAGCCATTGGATCAATCTAAAATCTCAAGATGTATCTCAACCCTTCATTCCTTTTATGAGATTATTAAGTGGCAATTTCTCCTTCATCTTCCTCATTTGGTGACTGACTTTTGGGGGTGGAAAGAGAGCTTGGGAGACTCCATTTTTCTTTACAAGGAGGAGAGGAAAGTTTCAAGAAAACTCAAGGTAAGAAGTTAAACCACCCAAACCTATACATATTCTTGATCCTTGCAACCTCCTCTACACTTCTATCAGATTAGTTTCTTGATTAACCTCTCTTTTGAAAATTGAAAGTTAGGGTTCTTGATGGTGAAAATGGAAGAGAGAGGGATTTAGAGGAAAATAGTTGGTTGCAAATCACTCCTTGCATGATAAGGAGTTGATTGATGTATATATTGCTTGAGTTTGATGCTTGTATAAATTTTTGAAGCACAAAGTTTAAGGGGAAGTGCTGTCCAAATTTCTATTTGATGAGGAAGAGTTGTTTTCAAGCTAAATCTGGCATGAAAAGTGTTTTGGGATCAAGAATATGTTGTTATACATGATGGAAGTTTAAAAAAGCACAAATGTGCTCCTTGTTCTGCTTTTCGGCCAAGTTAGAAAATAATAGGAGTGTGATTTTTATGATTTTGATGCTTCCATTAGCTTTAAAATGAAAAATTGTGTAGGGTGGAAGAGAGAAAAAGTTTGGGAAGCATTAGAAATCATTTAAGCAAAGTTGGCAAGCCTAGGGTTTGAAAAGTTCAAGAAAGAGCTTTATTGAGTTTTAATGGTTTGGTAATGGCTTGGAATTGATGGTTATGATTTGATAGTGTACAGGAAATTAAACCATCAAGGAGCCTTCTTGGAAAGTTAAAGGAGAAAGCTTGAAAAACCAAGCTCAAATTAAAGAATCAAGGTAGCAAAACTCCTAACTCAACACTAGTTTGAAATGAAAATGCTTTGTTAATTGTGCATAACTTGACGTTGAGAAATTGTGATGCAAAGTGTATGAAATGTGACTTTGATTGCTATGGCCATATGCATGTCATTAGTTATGTGTTCATTTACTTTGTTCATACACTTTTTATAAAGTTTTGTCATGCACATTTGTATAGAAGTTAGTGTGTTTTGCTATTCGAATTTCCAAAAAAATCTCACTCTCCCTCAACTAACCATTCTAGGTTCAAGCTCAAGCAAAGGTAAAGGCAACGTGCATGATTGAGTAGAGGAAGCATTATGTTGCTTATTTCACTTTGCTTATCAAGTTACATGTTGTTTTAAGTATATATTTATGAGCTTTGGATGTATATAAACCCTTAAACCTCTTCATGATGATGTGTATTTGTACATGAATGCATGTGAGATCATGGGAGGTTAGTAAACTCATGAGATTACTAAGTAACTCGTATACATGTAGTTACTAGACACGATTAAATCGAAAAGGTTAACATGGGCTGATAAGATTTTTAAACTTTCGAGTTTAACCAAATTTGTGGTCAATTCGAGTATAATAACAAGTTGCCAAGATTTTGTAAGATAGAAACGTGTGAATTGTAAACTTGGAGAGTTAACTTGTGAGCTTGTTAACAATAATTTTAGAGTATAATTATAAATTTTTGAGCTCCAATTGGCAGTTTATTAAGGAGTTTTGAATCTCATCATGTATGAGTTAAACAATAACATCAATTCTATGTGCTTTCATCTTATGGAGCAAAATTAGCATACTAGAGCATGCCTCCATATGGAAAATGTGACACCTCCTATTTTCACCTATATTCTCATATTAGATCACTTTTGAATCACTTTAGGGCCTTGGATAATTCAAATTGGCCTTTTTAGTGAACCTGAAAATTTCAAAAACGCTGTTACTGTTCACAGGCCCATTTTCTAGATTTCTGACCCAACTTTGAAAAATCATAATTAATTCTAGAAAAATCAAAATTGAGTGGTTCCAACTTATAAATTTATCTTATTAAATGATATATTGGGGAAAAATACTCATGGGACCAAAACCTAGCCCATTTGAATCAGTTTATTCTGAAAATACGCACTGTTCAAATGGTCACTTTCAGTTTTACTAGATTTTTCCCTTAACTTTGGAAAATCATATCTCTTAAAGTACACATCCAAATTTCACAAAATTTATATCAATTTAAATCTTAGGATGTGTAGTATTTAACTGAAAAGTTTCAACTCAATCAGAGCTTGGTTGCTATTTTCATCGCCATTGAAATAGATCCGTTTTCAGGGCCTTTCGAATCCATCTTGACTTGAAAACTTGATTTTTCTTGTAAAATCTTAGGAAACCTCTTTTGACTTGTGGATCCCTTCAATTGCATGTTTATCTTGTCAATTTTATTTTAATGGTATTATACATGCATCCACATACTTTCACTATCATCCATGTAAGAGTTACTTTTACACACCAACAAATGCTTAACTTAAACTTTAAGCATATACACATCTTTCATCATTTCACAAAAGTTACACAAGCAAGGACATCATCTTTATTCACCAATAACCATTTCCTTACCCTTGCTTGAGCTTCCACCTACATTGTTAGTTGGGGAATAATGAGATTTATGCAAATCCCAATAGCAAAACTAACTAACAAAACTTGTGAATGAGCATGCAATGCTTTTAAAAAATGTGTGTATGATCAAGGTACATGTGACATGTTCAAAAACTACATTAACATGCATATGGCCATAGCAATCAAAGTCACATATCATACACACATAACAACAAGCTCATACATCATAGAATAATACACCATTCACACAAGTTCATAAAATAGCTTTTAAGGGTTAGTAGTCTTGCTACCTTGTCTCTTTAATTCCCTTGAAACTTGAACTTTAAAGTTCTCTTGGATTACTTCCAAATATGCTCTTGAAGGTTTCAAATGCCTAAAGATCATGTCATAATATTCACATGAATATACAACCATCATAATGCAAGAAAACTTGCAAAAACGCAACAAAGCTTCCTCTTACATTTCCAATACCCTTACAAGTTCAAACTTGATTTTTATGGCCTCTAATGCTTCTCAAATCCCTTCCTGATTTTTACTCTACACAAAACATCATTTTAGAGCCATTGGAAGCATTAGAATCATCAAAATCTCACTCCCTCTATTTCTTATAAATTTTCAAAAAACAGAACAAAAGGGAGGGTTTGGATTTTTCAACTTTTCATCATGTATTCTTGCATATTCATGCTCTCAAACTACTATCCATACATTTTTTAATTCAAACACAACTCTTCCCTTTTCCATCCCAAATTGGACGGCACCCACCTTCTAGCTTTAGGGTTTCAAAAATTCTTACATCAACACAAACAACCAACAACACACACCAAACTACTCTTTACTACTCAAGAAAAGACTTGCAACCTTTTACTACCTCAAGAGCCTTTTCTTTTTCATTTTCCAACCTTGAAACCCTAACTTTTCATCTTTAAAAAGAGGGCTTCTGTAACACACCTTAATTAACACCCTTAGCTTCATTTTATATCATTATGGAACCATTCTTGTGCCTTAAATAGCTTATAAAGTCAAAATAAATCAAATCTGAAAAATTGGCTAAAAGTTACTATTCACAGAATTTTGGCCTAACTTTGAAAATTCATAACTAATTCTAGAAAAATCAAAATTTAGTGGTTCCAATTTCTATTTGAAGGTTATAAGTTTCTTTATGGGGGAAAATAATCATTGGGTCAAAAAATTTCCCAATTGATACAGTTTATTACAAAAGTTGCACTGTTCATTTGGTAATTTTCCATTTTCCCAGGTTTTTCTGTGATTTTTCGCTAACTTTGGAATATCATAACTTTTTGTGCAAAATTCTAAATCCAGTGTTCTTTAGCTCATTTTAAGGCTTGCAATATGAACTATTTTTCTGGAAAAATTAAACTCATTTGGAGCTCATTTACCCTATTTTACATCATGCCAAAGTACAGGGTTTGACCAACTTTCTAACCACATTTATCTCAAACTTACCATTTATTTTTCTCGAACTTATGCATGCCCACTTTTAGACTTCATTTGATCATTGTTATTCATGCATTTGGAAATAATTAAAGCAGGCTTCCACTACTCCTTAGCTATCATACATGTAGGAGTTTAGCTTGCATAATTCAACCACATTTAAGCATAATTTCAAACATCACACATAACTTTAATACATAAAAGCACAACATTATGCCTTCTTGAATCATTAATCCCTTTGCTCTTACCCTTGCTTGAGTTTCCACCTAAAATGGTTAGTGGGGGATAATGAGATTTTTGGAAATCCCAATACCAAAACTTTCCAACACACTTTATAAAATTGCATGAAACTTTCAATATAAGTGTGAATTCATAAAAGTGCAACACGTAACAATTAGATGCATATGGCCATAGCTCACAAAAGCACATATTCACACTTTCAGACATCATAAATTTTCAATACAAGTCATGCATAAATTTATACACATTTTCAAAGCAATTTAGCTTAAGGCAAGACAGTTTTGCTACCTTTAGTTCTTAATCTTTCCCTTAACTTTGATGCTTTCTTGATCACATGAGAAATTAATTCCTTGCACAAAACACTTGCCTACATAATGCACAACATCATGGCCATTAAACATAAGCCATTTCAAGGCAAGAATCAATTTAAAACTCTATTAAACTTCCTTGCTTCCTAGAGGGTTTTAACTTGTCATATTGATTTTTAATGCTTCCTAATTCCTTGGCTCACTTTACCCCTGCACAACTTCTCATTTTAAAGCCAATGGAAGTACTAAAATCATCAAAAACACACTTCTTCCTACACTTTCCATATTTACACGAAAATTTGCCAAAACATGATTTTTCAAACTTTCAACTTATATACCATCATATTCCTGATCTCAAACTCATTTCCATGGATTGTAAAGTTTGAATTCAACCTCAAATACAAATTTACACAGCATCTTCCCTTAGGGTTCATGATCCCAAAATTTACAAAATCCACAAACAAGAGCAAAACAACCACAACATATACACCAAAACACTCCTTACAACGCAAGGAGTCTTCTACAACCAACCATAAATTCTAAATCCCTCTCTTTCTAACTTTTGCTCTCATGAACCCTAAGTATCAAACTTGAGAAAGAGAGACTTAATCAAAATTCCTATCCATGGAAGTTGTAGAGGAGGTTGCAAGGATCAAGAAAAGGTATAGGTTTGGATGGAAGAAGCTTTTACCTTGGATTTTCTTGTGATTTTTCCTCTCTTCTTCCTCATTAAAATGATGCCATTTTCCCTTCTCTTGGGCTGCTGAATTTCGTGCAGAAATGGCTGAGAAAGAAGTGGAAAAATCTGTTTTAATGAAATCACAAAGTTGATCCAAGGGCTAGGATTTAATCTTAATTTACAAGTTTAATCTAATGGTTTATTTAGCCACCAAGTTGAACACCTTTTCCTTTCTCATTGGTTGCTGAAAAGTGGTCATTATTGAGGCTAAAAATCTGGTTGGACTTTGGTTACACTAACCAAACCAAATCCCATTTGGTTACTTCAACCGATTATGATTTTCAATGCTAACCGAAATTTTATTCCAGAAAATTTTTCTTTGCTTTCCTGGATATCTTTTATTATTCTTTTAATCTCCATAATTCATTTACTATTATGGCGAAATATTTTTCCTAAAATACCCCTGAAATTCGTCCAAAATTAATAGGGTATTTTTATCCTGTCGAAAATCCTTGAAAAACGTACTTCTGACGGGAAAATAACTTTCAGGACATTAAAATTTCTATAATTTCTACTGATACTCTAGCCCTTTACCTTTCCTCAATTAGCCCTTTGGCTTGTCTAAAAATAATTTTTGAATAAAATTATATTTTCAGCGTTTTCGGGCATTTTTCCTTAAAATCGGGAAATTCGCCTTAATCGTATATTGAGCAATAATTTTATCAATTACTATAAAATTCACTTTATTTTCCTGTGCCCTGAACTCAACTGATTGAGGTCTCCTGGCAGCTCAAATAACTATTTTCGGCCGATTTACCTTCAAAATTTTCTAAACAGAGATCTAGGCTGCATTTTGACAATCTGTCAAATCTCAGTTAATCTTGAGTTATGATCTGTCTTTTGGGCATCTATGAATTTTTCTGATATTTTAGTCAACCGTTGACTTTTTGACTTTGTATTTGTCAAATGACAAAAATGCCCCAACATTTCTCTTAATGACGAAAATGCCCTTATACTGTTTAACTTTTCGTAATTTCCATTTTGGCCTTGACTTTTTCACCCTTGATCTTTTCGTGTTATGACATCTTAGTTACCCATCCTTAAACTACTCCAGGTCTCATAAAATTACTCCCGCTGAGCCAGGTTTACTTTGGGTTATCCAACCCATTAGCATCAACTTTTTCTGTGCTTTCTATCTGTGGGCTTTGACTTGACTTCTGACTACTAGTTTGGCCCTTTTTATGCCCTTGGTCTTTTTACTTAATGACATTTATATCCTTGGCTTACATTCTTAGTAATTTCAAAGCCTTAGGACTAAATTGACTAGGGTCTCTTTGGTCCATTGACATCTTCTCTCATAACTATCAGTTTGGACTCTATTTCAGTTTACAGAAAATGGTGGATATTATATTTCTCTCCCCCTTAAGATAAATTTCATCCTCGAAATTTACACATCTGAGTCATTAATTCTAGGTCTTAACTTTCATCTTTTCTTCCTTTTCCATACATACTCTCTCTGGCGTTAGCTCTTGCCAGATTACTTTTATAATTATCTGTTGTAGGGTCTTTCCTTTTATATAGGAAACATGAAATTCCTGACGCCTTTGATTCAGGCTTGGGGGAAGGCCAAACGATACTATCGCCTCTTCTTTAAGTTCTTAAAAACATTTCTTTAACTTTTTTCATTTAGCCTTGAAGACTGACTTAATTCTAATTATTGGAGATACCTTTAACGATATATGATCTCCAATCTTATCATCAATGGTCATCTTCTCTTATTGACATGAATTAATTACTGATTTGTCACATCTCTTCAGCTTTATCTGCTTAGCCATTCCATCACTGTCCCATAATCATGACAATTTCTTTCCTTACTAAAACATCTTGATCTTTGCTATCTGATCATTACTTTTGAAAAATGGAATCTTTAAGGCTGCTTTACTTCTTACCTAACATTTGATTAGTCAGCTTCATTCTTTGTTGACTTTTACTATTTACAACCCTTCTTTTTCTTTACTCTTAACTCACCCTTGTGCCTCTTCTTTCAATATCTGGTGAGTTCATGCAATATGTAGAGCTTTTCTTTTTCTTCCTTTCTCAACTTATAGCCTCATAGCAGGCTTTATAGAGTTATAATATTCCTTTCTAAACTTTAGCGCTCCAATAGGGAATTTTTAAGATTTCTCATTTCCCTTGGTTATTCTGTGCTTTCATAGTTTAGAGAAACTTTTACTTTACTTTCTAGATCTCATGCTATTTAACTAGCTTCATAGCTATCTACTAGTGTTCATACATGACACTTTAAGCTTCAATATTTGAAGCTTTCTGGTACTTTAGCTAGCCTGACTATATTTTATTCAGGACTTATAGCTTTGCTTTACTTTCTTTACTTTCCCTCTTTTTAGGGATTGAATAAGCTTACTCTCCTTGACAGCTGGCCTATCTAAAGAAATAGTCAAGGGTACTTTCCCTGTACTAGCTATTCATCATGAGGACATTTTCTTATCTTAAGCCCATTCCCGGTTATCTCATTCTCGTGTTCTGAGAGCGGCATCATACGTCTGACTCCAAGCCCTTCATAGGCTCCTTTATTGTGGTCCACTATGACCTCACTACTATAAAAGGTACTTTTTATGCCATATTTTTAACCCAATTGGCGCCCTTTCTAAGGGGGCGCGTATGTGAGGGGTGTAGAAAGATAGG
>JANTPZ010042269.1:0-13354 GCA_025593235.1 Vachellia pachyceras | reverse complement strand
TTCATTGATATTTTAGCCCTTCTCTTTTCCCCAAAATACCTTCTAAATGTCCTAAATTAATTTTTGCAATAAATTATATTTTTGGGGATTTTTCGGGCATTTTCCTCATTTTCGGGAAAATCGCCTTAATCGTATTTTGGGCAATAATTTTGTAAAATACTATAAAATTCACTGAATTTTTCTAGACTCTGGTTTTTGGTCTTAGAGAACTTCTGATACCTTAAATAAATATTTTCAACCATCAAATCTTCAAAATTCCATAATTCCTCATGCAGACCGAATTTCAACAATCGGTTGAATCTCGGGTAATCAGTGAGTTATGCTATATTATTTGGGCATCTGTTAATTTTTCTGATTTTTAGTTAACTGTTTGACTTTTTGACTTTGACTTTTTCAAATGACCAAAATGCCCTTACACTTTCTCTTAATGACCAAAATGCCCTTTCACAGTCTAACTTTTCATAAATTCCCATTTTGCCTTTGACCGTTTGGCCCTTGATCTTTTGGTTTTTGATTCCTGGGGCAACTTCCCAGGGGTCACCCATCCTAAAAATTTCTTTAGGGCGAGCACGCTTAACGTTAAAGTTCCTACCGACTTCCATCTATCAGGCCAAATCTAATTCTGCGATTTCAGGCCCAACAGCATCAACTTTTTCCATACTTTCTATCCGTGGCTCTAACTTGACTTTTGACCACAAGTTTAGCCTCTTTATCCAATGACCATATTACCCTTGGTCTTTATACTTAATGACATATGTGTCCCTGGCTTACTTTCTTAGCAATTTCAAAGCCTTAGGACTACTTTGACCAAGGTCTCTTAATTCCACTGACATCTCCTTTTTCTATACTTTTATTTCTGGGCCTTATCTTATCTTATAATTATCGATTTGGCCTCTATGTTGATTTACAGAAAAGGTGGATATTACAATAAAGGTAAGAGGAACCTTTTATTTTAAATTCATAACCTAAATTTTTTTTATTTTGCAATGAAGTTTCGCCGCGGCTAACCACAAAGTTGGTCGCAGCGAACCACACCCAAGAGGGTGGATCTGTGTGCAAGTGGTTTGACCAAGATGGTTGCGACGAAACACACTGAGAGGTGAATTGCTTTATTTTGATGATTTACACCGCGGCGAAAAACATTGTCCAAGAGCAAAATTTGTAGTTCAAAACCTCTGGAAAATAAAAATTTTCACAAAAAAGTTTAAGAAACATGAAAATTTCCAAAGTTTTCAGTAAAATGGCCCAACATTTAATCTTCAAAAATTCCAGTTGCATTTTAAAAGCAAGGTATTGCTTGGAAAACTTAAATCCCAAATCTCCCCCATACTTAAATCAAGCATTGTCCTCAATGATTGGAAGGAAATATTCAACAAAAGACAAAACACAGAATTCACAAGCAATACCAGAGAATATCATGCAAGCATGCAACGAAATTCAGGAAAACAGCATAAGAAACATCTATATATATAGCTGGAAAAATCAAGTTCACATCAAACATCCTGTACAACTGCATTCCACTCTCCTTGGAATAAAGAAAACTAGAGATCAAAATGAGAGAAGTTTATTAAATTCAAAGTCTAATTACTCTACCTCCTATTAGATAGTTCCTCTCCCACTCTTCAACTATGCATCAATGCATCAATTACTTTCAGAAGAAACACAGAGTTATAGTAAAAGAGTAAGCGAGGGAGAGAAACAACCTGATAGCTAAGGTGGCTTGTAGTTCTCTTGGTAATACTTCAGTAAATGTCCATTAACCTTCATAGTAGCTCCAATTTCCTCATCTTTAAGGTCTACCATACCGAAATTGTGTGCTTTTGTGACTAGGAAAGGCCCGTCCCAACAATCATTGAATTTTCTCGGTTTAAAACTAAAGCGAGCCTTGAAAAGCAGCAATAGATCTCCCTCTTTGAAGTTCTTTCTCAGGATGCCCTTGTCATGTACTAACTTAGTCTTTTCCTTATACATTCGAGCATTTTCATACGCTTCCAATTGCAATTCTTCCATTTCTTGTTGCTGCATCTTCCTTTCATTTCCAAGAGTTTCCATGTCCATGTTACATTGTTTGACTGCCCAATAAACCTTATGCTCCAACTCTACCGGAAGATGGCACAGTTTACCAAGTACCAACCGTATGGTGACATTCCAATTGGAGATTTATATGCAGTTCTGTAGGCCCATAATGCTTCTTCCAAGCAAAGGCTCTAATCTTTCTTTGAGGGTTTAAATATTTTCTCCAGGATACGCTTCACCTCTCTATTCGATACTTCGGCTTGACCATTAGTTTGCGGATGGTATGCAGTAGAGATTTTATTGGTGATACCAAACTATGAAAATAATTTATTCATAATTCTATTGCAAAAGTGGGTGGCCCTATCACTTACTATGGCTTTGGGTATACCAAACCTACAGAAAATATTTGACTTGACAAATTTCAATACAGTTTGGGCATAAACTTTTCTAGTAGGAATTACCTCAATCCATTTGGAAACATAATCCATGTTTAAAGGTATGTACATAAAGCTAAAGGATGGCGGAAAAGGTCCCTTAAAATCAATACCCCAAACATAAAAAATTTCACAGAACAACAAGGGTTGTTGGGGCATCTCATGATGTTTACCTACTCCTCCAAAGCGTTGACATCTATTGTAAGCGCGACAGAACAAATATGAGTCTTTAAATAACGAGGCCTAATAAAATCCTGAATCTAAAATCTTTCTAGCAGTCCTTTGTGTACTAAAATGCCCTCTGCAAACCATGGAATGATAAGCTAAGATGATAGGCTCAAATTCCTCATCTGATACGTATTTTCTTATCACTTGATCACTACACATCCTCTACAAGTGAGGTGTGTCCCATATGTAATGTCGAGCCTCACTTTTGAGCTTTTGCACCTGAGGTGAAGTCATAAAAGGTGGGGTAAATCTAGTGACTAAATAGTTGACAATATTAACATACCATGGTTCCTTAACAATTAAAGCGCATAGGAGTGAATCAAGAAACAAATCACAAGTTAAGTCAGAAGAGTCTACTCCCATGGTGTCATCTGGCAATCGACTCAGGTGATCTGCAACTTGATTTACAGATCCCAGTCTATCCTTAATTTCCACGTTAAACTCTTGAAGAAGCAAAGCCCATCTGACTAATTGTGGTTTTAACTGAGGCTTTTTGAGTAAGTATTTAAAAGCTACATGGTCAGTGAAAACAACAACATGAGAGCTCAATAGATAAGGCCTAAATTTTTCTAATGCAACACAACAGAAAACAACTCCTTTTCAGTTGTGGTATAATTCATTTGGGCTGGGTCGAAGGTCTTAGATGCATAGGCTATAGCTCTAGTACCCTTATCGAGTTTATGCCCAAGCATTACCCATATAACACAATTAGAAACATTGCAAGAAAGCTTAAAGGGTAATTCCCAATTTGGGGTAATCAAAATAGGTACAGACATGAGCTTCCTTTTTAGTTCATCAAAAGCCACTTTGCAATGATTATTAAAGTCAAACTTTGCATCTTTTTGCAGTAGCTTAGAAAGAGGTAATGCAATTTTGCTAAAGCCCTTGATGAATCGTCTATAAAACCCAACATAACCAAGAAAAGAGCGGATGTCTTTCACACAACTAGGGTAAGGTAGTGAAGAAATTACTTCAATTTTTGCTTTATCTACTTCTATAACCTTTTGCGAAATTAAATGCCCTAAAACGATTCCCTCATTTACCATGAAATGGAATTTTTCAAAATTCAAGATCAAAATTTTTCTCAATACATTTTTCTCAAATTGTAAAATCATCCATGAAAAGCTCCATGCGTTTTTCTAGAAATTCAGAAAAAACTGCCATTATCTAACCCTCTTAGCTTCATTTTATGAAAAGCTCCCTGGATCATTATGTAAGACACATTATCTAACCCTCTTAGCTTCATTTTATGTCAATATATAACCACCTTTAGGCCTTGAATGACTTAGAGTAACCCAAGAATGGAAAATGAAAATTTCAAGTTTTAGGGTTACTATTCACGTCACTATTCATAGAATTTTGGCCCAACTTTGAAAATTCATAACTAATTCTAAAAAAAATTAAAATTGAGTGGTTTCAATTTCTATTTGAAGATTATAAGTTCCTCTATAGGAGAAAAATACTCATTGGTCATTAACTTTCCCAATTGTTACAGTTTATTGTGCAAAGATTCACTGTTCATTTGGTAATTTTTCTATTTTCCCATGTTTTTCTGTGATTTTTCACCAACTTTGAAACATCATAACTCTTCGTACAAAACTCCAAATCCATTGTTATTTATCTTATTTAAAATATTGCAATATGAACTATTTTTATGGAAAAATTCAACTCATTTGGAGTTCGTTTGCTATATTTCATATCAGCCCAAAATTGTGGTTTTCACCAACCTTGTAACAACTTTTATGAAAAATCATGACTTCCTTTTCTTCCTTTTTGGCATGCTCTCCTTTTTACCTCTTTTACTCTTGGCTAACATGCATTTATGGATATGTAAAGCATGTATTCACATCACTTTGACTAGCATCCATGTTGAGGTTTAATTTTTACAAAACTACATGGAAATTCACATAAAATCATACATTAATGTACATAATTAAAATGCCAACATAATGGCACCATAAACTTACTTTAGGCATCATTAATCCTGTCCTTACTCTTTAATGATCTTCCACCTACATGGTTAGTTGGGGAGGATGAGATTTTGGGAAATCTCAATAGCAAAAATTTCTAACACACTTTGTAAAAATTGCATGACAACTTTAAATAAAAGTGTGAGTTCATGAAATGTGCAACATGTAACAATTAAATTCAAATGGCCATAGCATACAAAAGCAAATACTCACACTTTCATTGATCATAAATTTTCAATACAAGTCATGCATAAGCTTATAGACATTTCCAAAGCAATTTTGCTTAAGGTTAGAGGGTTTTGCTACCTTGTGGCTTTAGCTTTTCTTGAGGGTTTAAGCCTCTCTTGATGGCCTTTCTCAATGAGTTATTTGGTTCCTCAATATCCTAAACACCATTCAAAAACATGACCATCATTTAAAAGCCACCAACTAGGCATAAGACTCACAAAAACATAACTTAGCCCTCTTGCTCTTTTAAGAGCACCATAGAGTTTTGTAACTTGTCTTTATGGTCTCTAATGCTTCCTAATTCTATTCCTCACTTCTTCCCTACACAATTTGGCTTTCTAAATCCAATGGAAGCATCAAACTCATCAAAACCCAGCTCCTTATATTTATTTGAGTCAGCAAAAAAAAGGACAATAAGGGAATTTCGAGTTTTCCACTTTTTCTCATGTTTACTTGCATAAACTTGCTTCCAAACCACTTACTATGCATTAAATAATTCCAACACAACTCTCCCCATCAAAACCCCACTTGGACAGCATCTCCCCATAACCTTAGGTTTTCCCAAATTTTCAATCAACAACAACCAACAAACAAACCAAACATATATATACATCAATATGCTTCTTAACATTCAAGGAGTGTTTTGCAACCAATTATTTCCTCTAAATCCATCTCTTTTTCATTTTGAACTCAAGAAACCTAACTTTCCAATCTCATAAAAGAGAGGATTAACCAAGAAATTAATCCATAGAAAAGGTAGAGAAGGTTGCAAGGAGTAAGAAAAGGTATAGGTTTGGTTGTTTAGTCCTCTTACCTTGTGTATGTAAAGCTTCTTCTTCCTCTTTGTGAGCTTGTTAATGGCATCTTCTCTTGCCATTTTCCAGCAGCAAATGTTGTGAAGAATGGCTAGGAAAAGGCTAAAAATCTGACTTAATTAATCTCTCACAAATACAATGGATGGTGGAGATTTAATCTTACTTTCTAAGCTTAATCTAATGGTTGAAACTTAGCCACACATGAGCCATTTACTTGCTTCTCATTGGGTCCTCAAAAGTTGTTATAATTGCTGTAACTAAATGGGTAAAAATCTGGTTGGTTTAACCAAACTGAATCCTATTGGATTACTTTTACCGATTACACTTTTTACCGGTAAACATAACTTTATTCCAGTAAATCTTTTTCTATTTTTTGAGATATTTTCTTCCTCATTTTATATCCATATTTTACTCTTGAATTTGGAAAATTTATTATCCCCAAAATACCCCTTGACTTCCTTAAATTTTACAGGATTATTTTATCTTATCTAAAGCACCTGAAAATGAGCAATCGGAGGGCAAAATACTTTTAGGGCTTTAAAAATTTCTACATTTTTCACTGAATCTCTAGCCCTTTTTCTTTTCCCAAAATGCCCTCTGTATTTTCTAAAATTAATTTTTGAAATAAATTATATTTCAGGGATTTTTGGGTCTTTTTCCCGATTTTTGGGGAAAAATCGCCTTAATCATATACTGAGCAATAATTTTATTAAATACTATAAAATTCATTGAATTTTTCTATACCCTAAACTCAATTTATTGAGGTCTCCTAATACCTCAAATAATTATTTTCAGCCATTAAATCTTTAAAATTCTATAAATAAAAATCTAGGCCGATTTTCAACAATTTGTTGACACTCTGTCAATTAGTGAGTTCTGTTCTACATCTGTGACTTTTTCTGATATTTTTGTCAATGGTTGACTTTTTTATTAGGACTTTGTCAAATGACCAAAATGCCCTTACACTTTCTCTTAATGACCAAAATGCCCTTACACTGTCTAATTTCTCGTAATTCCCATTTCACCCTTGACCTTTTCATCCTTGATCTTTTGATTAATGACCTTTTGGTCCTTCTCAGAAGGTCACCCATCCTGATATTGCTCTAGGTGAGTACGCTTAACTGCGGAGTTCTCATAAAATTTATCTTGCTGAGCCAAGTCTGACTTTGGGTTATTCAACCCATCGACATCATCTTTTTCCGTACTTTCTATCTGTGGGCTTTAACTTAACTTCTGACTTCTGGTTTGACCCTTTTCATCCAATGACCATATTGCCCTTGTTCTTTATACTTAATGACATTTATGTCCCTGGCTTGCATTCTTAATAATTTCAAAGCCTTAGGACTAATTTGACCAGGGTCTCTTTGGTCCATTGACATCTTCTCTTTCTGTACTTTTTATTTCTGGGGCTTAAATCATCTCATAACTTTCAGTTTGGCCTCTATGTCAGGTTACAAAAAAGGGTGGATATTACACAGCCCAAAGGGCATCCTTCGGTATGCAAATGTGCCAAAAGGGCATGTGAATGTAGTTTTGTCTTGGTCCTCAGGTGCAATCGGTACCTGGAAGTACCCTGAAAACCCATCTAAAAAGCAATAATGTGATTTCCCTGCTAGCCTCTCAAGCATTTGGTCAATAAAGGGTAAAGGAAAATGATCCTTTCGTGTGGCATCATTTAATTTCCTATAATCGATGTACACACACCAAGAGTTTTGAACTCGTGTGTGTATAAGTTCATCTTTTTCATTTCTCACCACCGTAATTCTGCTCTTATTAGGTACCACATGGATAGGGCTAACCCACTCACTATCTGAAATATGATAAATGATTCTAGCACTCAATAGTTTAGTGACCTTCTTTTTTACCACATCCAATATCTACATTTAGGGCATTAAAAATTTCTACATTTTTCACTGATACTCTAACCCTTTTTCTTTTCCCAAAATGCGCTCTAGATTTTCAAAAATTAATTTTTGAAATAAATTATATTTCGGGGATTTTCTGGTCTTTTTCCCGATTTTTGAGGAAATCGCCTTAATCATACATTGGGCAAAAATTTTATTAAATACTATGAGATTCACTAAATTTTTCTATGCCCTGATTTCAACTGATTAAGGTCTCTTGATATCTCAAATAATTATTTTTGGCCATTAAATTTTTAAAATACTATAAATAAAATTCTAGGCCGATTTTCAACAATCCGTCGAATCTCTGTCAATAAGTGAGTTCTGCTCTATCCTCTATGAATTTTTCTGATGTTTTGGTCAACAGTTGACTTTGACTTTGACTTTATCAAATGATCAAAATGCCCTTACATTTTCTCTTAATGACCAAAATGCCTTTATACTGTCAGCTTTTCATAATTTTCCATTTTGCCCTTGACTTTGTCGCCCTTGATCTTTTATGTAATGACCTACTTCCCAGTAGGTCAACCATCCTGAGATTGCTCCAGGGTGAGCACGCTTAACTTTAAAGTTCCTATCGACTTCCATCCACCAAGCCAAATCTGATTCTACGACTTCCGGTCCAACAGCATCAACTTTTTCCATCTTTCTATCCGCGAGCTCAAACTTGACGTTTGATTATTGGTTTGACCCTTTTTATCTAATGACTATATTGCCCTTAGTCTTTATACTTAATGACATTTATGTCCCTAGCTTACATTCTTAGTAATCTCAAAGCCTTAGGACTAAATTGGCCAGGGTCTCTTTGGTCCATTGACATATTCTCTTTCAGTACTTTTATTTTTGGCCCTTATCTTATCTCATAACTATCAGTTTGGCTTTCTACTTTAATTTACAGAAAAGGGTGGATATTACAATTGAAGTGTGTGTATGTACTGAAAATGAAATGAAACAAGTGGATGAAGTGTGAAAAAAAATTTTGGCCACGGTGAAAGTAATATTGCGTCACGGTAAACAGTACTCGAAAGGGTAAACAGGTGAAAATTCAGCTTTTTGGCCGCGGCAAAATTATACTTTGGTCGCGATGAAGAACACCCAAGAGGAATCTTTCATTCACATTGCAAGTTACGCCGCAGTGAAACTCAACTTTGGTCGTGGCGCACTACACCCGAGAAGGTGTTTCTCTTGAAAATTCAAGTATGTCATGGCGAAAATGGAAATTTGTCACGGCAAAAATGCAAAAATGATGTAGAATGCAGATGAAAACTAGTTAATTCAACTAAGTTCCCTAAAAATGCAATGCTATAATATGAACAAGTCAATCCTATGCTATAAACAAATGCAAAATTGAAACAAACACAAATGAAAACAAGCAACAAAATGCACAATCTAGCTTAACTAATGGCACTTGGCTTCCCAGCAACGGCGCCATTTTTTTATCATGCCCAGTTGGTACACTTGATAAAACTTTATCGTCGTAATACAATGGAAATGGATTAAAAGATTTGTGATTTCCAAGGATTGCACTATAGGGTGCAACCTCAGGGTCATTCTCTACGGAGCTGTTTATACCACTAGTTACCTAACTTATGATTAAGTTTGCTTTGCAAATAAAAACCGTTTTTGATTCAAAATATGCTATGTACCTAAAGCTAATTACAAGGTAAAATTTCTTTTTGGTATTTTTGATTGGGTAAAACAGTAAAGGCAGAATTGAAGTGTAAAAGTGTTTGATGATGGATTTCCTCTTGAAAATGAATTAGGCTATCATAGTTCACAAAATATTAAACTAATAGTTTTTGCACTAAGTTTAATAAGGAAAAACCCCAACAACTTGCTGGGTCAGAAATTCCGTGTAATGAACTCCATTCCATGAAACTCTTTAAAAACACTTAGCGTGTGTACGGAAATCGCAAAGTGAAAAATTCAACTCAACACAATATCACCTCTAAAATCAAGCACAGCTAGGAAGATAGAAGAGAGCAACAAATATCTCATTGAATAGGTAGAAATGAGACTTCACTGTACCACGTCAAATACAAAGCAAGTTCAATACATAAATAATCCAAGTTTGGCTCGATCGAGACCAAGCATTTACGTACAAATTACAAGTCCTAACTCGGAAACTATGTAATCCATAACATAAATACAGATTGAAAACTAATACTCCCCTTTCGGAAGATCGAACTCAGACGCTCAGCTACTCATTTGAAGTAAAATCATACTCCAAATAGATTATTGAAGATGCATGAGTGGATTAGGAATAGAATTGGATGAAAATTAGGGTTTTGTATGTAAAAGATGAGAGAAAATGAGATGGAATGTTTTTCTGCCTCCTCTTTTCGTCCTCCTCTTGTCCTCTTACCCTAGTTGGCATATACCAACCGTCTAGGGTCAGATCCAAGAAGGTGGGTCGGGTTTATTTTCAATTGAAGTATAATCTGGTGCTGATGCACAATATTCACCATGGAGAACCTCTCCTGAGAGTTCTTGCTTGCCTGATTGAACTTTAGCCACGGTGAAGTCGAAATTACGTCGCGATGAACATTCCCAGAGCTGCTTTCCTCATTCTTTGACTAGAGTTCCTGAAATGAAATAGCAAATATTTGAAGTATCACTTGCTCATGATGGGAATTAAGTACAATTATATCATTATTCATGGCAAATGCACCAAAAATCAAGCTAATCAAGATCAACAACCCTATATCTCAAATTAAGCACAAGAAGGATTATGAAGGGCTAAACTTGAATTAAAAACTCTGGAAATTCCAGCTAAAATATAGTAGAAATTAAACTCAATCACACAAAGCTTCAGCTTTTCAAAAAAAATTTTAATTTAAGCACTGATACACACAAACCACTCACCTTTCCCAACCTCCACCAAACATGCATGCCATCTCTTTTTTTTGTTTTTTTACTTCTCTTTTCCCCTTCTCATTTACATTACTCAATCATCTCCCCATATCTCCAATTCTACCCAAGCAAGCAACCGTTTTTTCTTTCTCTCTGCTTTTGTTTTTCATTTTCTAAAAAGGCTGTGGTGATGTTTCAACACCCATCACCATCCCCTCTCTTATATCCTACTACGCAGCAGGTCGTTTTCTTTTCTTTTTGACTAGATGTTACTTCCTTCTTATTATAATAAGTTGTAATATTAACCTTGGGAGGAGCTGCTATTGGGATATGTGAGGTTAACATGGAACCCACTACACTGGGTATTCCTGAGATAGATTCAAATTCAGATTTAAAGTTCCTTATTGTAACTTCATCAGGCCATTGCAAGTACTTACTCATCATCACAGACCTTATGGCCGTACAAACATCAAGAATTAGCTTATGGCAAGTTGATATGTCCAAGCCAAATTTCTAAGATACAAGACGAAGAGGATCGCCGGTGGCTAACCTCCATATTAATACACACATATATATTGTTCCTGCATGCTTATATGATCATGACAGAATATTGTAGAGTGTCATTGCCTATAGAAAAGGTCAATATAATGTAGCCATCAATCGCATCTAATTAGAAAAAATTCCTTCAAAATTTGACATGATTAACTAGATAATCTCATTGGTACTTGAGCTTTCATAGGATTTAAATACTCTGTATCTTAACTATGACGTAATCATAGATTCCATAACCACTTTCTTTTTATAAAATTTGGTATGTTTAACCATATGCATTTCATAGATACCTCATATGCATTGTTACATTAAATTTAAACAAATTTCCTCTTTACTATGATGTGTTCATCACCTATATATAGTCAGTATAAAATATAACACTATGTTCACCCATATTTATCGAGCAAATTGAAAAAATGCATTCAAGATGATGTTTATCCCTCTTTGATTCTCTTTTCTCATGGTTTTTATTGTTGTAGTGGAAATGCTAATTTTTTCTTCGAGTATTTATATGGGGAGGGATGTAATGGGATGTTCTCACTTGACAGACCATTTATCTACAAGCCTCACAATGGTGACAAAGAAGATGGCTTGAAAAAGCATCAGTCAAAATAAGAAGAATCAAATATCAAACTTGAGTAAATTTGTCTTTTGGATTTTTCCACATTTGATTGAAAATTGTTTCCACTACTTTTTGTAGGAATCAATCTTCCCATCCTTAAAGAAAATAGCATTCTATAGGAAAATTGGTTCTCATCTCTTCTGCTAACCAAACATCAGCACCAAATAAAAAATCCATGTTTTCCATTTCATCGCTGGATTTTTAATCAACCAAATAGGGCTCAAGAAGAGAGGTTAGGCTTAGATATCAGCCAAGTGAAGCAACAAAAGAAGGTAACAAAACATTTAGTGTTATTAATACAATGTGGATGTCATATCTCCATATGATCCCCATAATCCTATATATATTGTATAATAATGGAATTGATTTGTGTGGATAGTCATCCCTATATATAAAAGGCATCCCTTAGGTACTTTATACTTCATATAATGAATAAGAACTACTATTTCTTATTCTCTAACTTTTTAATTTGCTCTTCTTTCATTAATTTTATGACACTTTATCAACCCAAATATCTAACTAAGATATGATGTACTTTCAGATTTCAATCTAAGATATTTGATATATATGATATAGCTTTGATTTATATAATTGTTTTTTATCTCAGACGAGGTCTTTGTTTGTAGTAATTATATTTCATGTGGTGTGTCATATGTCTTTACCTCTTCAATCAATTGCTAAATTGTGTTTGCTATTTCACTATTTAAATAAGTTAAATTTCCTTCTTAAACTATGCTCTCCCAAATCATCATGGTTATGATGAAATCATTTTAAACATATTTAGTTTAGAAAACTCAAAGTCTTTGTATATGTGCCATTATCTTCTATGCTTACTAATACTTTAACATTAAAACATTATTTTTTGCGTGCCTACAAAAGAATCTATGTAAAATAGAATATGTATAGAAACAAATGGGAACGAAAAAACTTTAGATCATTGACATCTGCATGGATTACAAGTAATTTTTTTAAAAAAATAAATAAAAACATTATATATGTTAACAGAGACTACACAATTCAAAAGAAACGTAAAACATTGATCAAATAATTGTCATAACCCCAAAGGGGTTTTGGTTAAAGATCATGGAATGCACTTGACATTGAGAATTTCTACCGGTTGGAAGGAAAGAAAAATATATATATTATATATAAATAAATGTCTCTAGAGTCTTGCAAAAGCATTTATACTATTTTCCGGTGCTGTGTATTCAAGAATTTCATTTCACTTCATTATTTCATTCCATTAATTTTAGAACCCCAATCATCCATCTTAACCATTAAGCCCTCTTGATTCACATTATATTGATATTGTGGTAGAGAGGTAGAATACTTACAAGCCTATGATAGAGTTCCAATAAGCAGACCATGAGCGAAAATTGTCCTTGCTTGGTGAGCTGAGAGAGACACTTCTACCTTTGGAAAGGAAGTCTTTTTTATCCGGTCTCTTGGATTGAAGTTTCTTAAGGTTTAATTTATAATTGTCTTTGCCATTATCATTGCTGATCCCTTGATGAATATTTTTACCCAGCTCTGTAGTCCTGGACCTATGAGTACATTTCCTAAGTGCATTTATTGTTTTTAAGTTTTTGAAGAAGCTTTTTCCAGGAGTACAAAGGTTTAAGTATGGGGGACTTTGATTGAGCTTTATTTGTATTAGTTTTCTACTTGAATTTTCAGAGTCTTAGAGTCAATTTTAGCCCATACATGACCTTTTTGTGCTTAAGTTTAGATT
>JANTPZ010042268.1:16645-49903 GCA_025593235.1 Vachellia pachyceras | reverse complement strand
TCTGATCGAGGAGGCGAATATTTGAGCCAAGAGTTTGTTGACCATCTTAGGAGTTGTGGGATAATCTCACAATTCACTCCTCCAGGAACCCCATAATGGAATTGAGTTTCTGAAAGGAGGAATTGAACTTTATTAGATATGGTTCGATCTATGACGAGTCAAACAGATCTTTCACCTTCCTTTTGGGGCCATGCACTGGAAACAGCTGCGTTCACACTGAATCTTGTTCCATCTAAGGCAGTTGAAAAGACACCATATGAGATATGGATTGGAAAGAAACCGAGCTTGTCTTTTCTCAAGATTTGGGGATGTGAGGTCTATGTTAAATAGCATGCCTCTGATAAATTATCAAATAGATCCTCCAAATGCCTTTTTGTGGAGTATCCTAAGGAAACAAATGGATACTATGTCTATAATCCCACCGAACACAAAGTGTTTGTTGTTTGAAACAGTATTTTTTTAGAAAGAGAGTTCATCATTAAAAGAACAAGTGGGAGCAAGTTGCATCTCTAAGAAGTTCGAGAATCTCAAGACCCCACAGAACCACAGATGGAAGACAAAGAAGACTCACAAGATGTTGTTGAGCCTCTTCAAGCAACATAAAGCCTACGGAGGTATGATAGATTACGACAACCACCTCAAAGATATGGATTTCTGGTTACTGAGAGTTATGATGTGTTACTCATTGAACACAATGAGCCAACCACCTATCAAGAGGCCGTAATAGGACCAAACTCTGACAAGTGGCTAGATGCCATGAAGTCTGAAATGCAATCCATGTATGATAATCAGGTATGGACCTTGATTGACCCACCTGAAGGTGTAAAACCATTGGGTGCAAATGGGTTTTTAAAGAGAAAATTGACATGGATGGCAATGTTTGTATCTTCAAGACAAGATAGTTGCAAAAGGTTTCACGCAAACTTATGGTGTTGATTATGATGAAACCTTTTCCCCAGTAGCGATGGCAAAGTCAATCAGAATCCTTCTTGCCATTGCAGCATATTATGACTATGAAATACGGCAGGTGGATGTCAAGACAGCTTCCTTAATGGAAAGCTACTTGAGGATGTGTACATGACACAGCCTGAAGGTTTTCTGCGTTCAAAGGACTCTGGTAAGGTATGCAAGTTTCAACAATCCATTTATGGATTGAAGCAGGCATCACGGAGTTGGAATCATCGTTTTGATGAAGTTGTCAAAGAGTTTTGCTTCATTCAAAATATGGATGAACCTTATGTTTAGAAGAAAGTTAGTGGGAGCACAGTTGTATTCCTGGTGCTTTATGTTGATGACATCCTACTCATTGGAAATGACATTCCCACCTTGCAGAGTATTAAGTCTTGGTTAGGAAAATCCTTTTCAGTGAAAGACTTGGGCGAAGCCACTTACATCCTAGGGATTAGGATCTATAGAGATAGATTCAAGAGGCTTATAGGCTTAAGTCAAAGTACATATATAGACAAAATACTGCATATGTTCAGTTTGCAGGATTCAAAGAGAGGGTACATACCCATATCTCATGGCATCCTTCTCTCAAAGGATATGTGTCCAAAAGCACCAGATCAGAGAGATCAAATGAGTAAGATTCCATATGCCTTGGCTATTAGATCCATAATGTATGTCATGTTATGTACTCGACTGGATGTCTCATTCACCTTGAGTATGACTAGTAGGTACCAGCAAGAACCAGGTGAGGGTTATTGGACTACTAACAAGAATAGCCTTAAGTACTTGAGAAGGACTAAGGATTTATTCTTGGTATAAGGTGGTTTGGATGATGAGCTCTGTGTAACTGGTTACACAGATGCAAGTTTCCAAACTGATCAAGATGACTCTAGATTGCAGTCAGGATTCGTGTTCCTGTTGAATGGTGGCGCAGTAAGCTAGAAGAGCTCTAAGCAAAGTACAGTAGCTGATTCTGCAACGGAAGCCAAGTATATAGCAGCATCAGATGCAGCAAAAGAAGCCTTTTGGATCAAAAAGTTCATTACTGAACTTGGGGTGGTTCCTATCATCTCAAATCTGATAGATTTGTTCTGCGATAATAATGGTGCTATTGCTCAGACCAAGAAGCCCAAGTCACACTAAAGGACCAAACATATACTCAGGTGTTTTCACCTTATCAGAGAAATTAATGATAGAGATGACATTAAAATATGCAAAGTTCCTGGAGAAGATAATGTCGCTGATCCTCTTACCAAGCCGCTTGCACAAGCAAAACATGAAGGTCATGTTAGGACAATGGGAATTAGAATAATTAATGATTGTACCTAGTGCAAGTGGGAGGATGTTGAAAATCGTGTCCTAGGGCCAATCATTGTACTTCACACATTATTTATTTAATGTATTTTTTCTATTTAATTATCATATGTTTTGCATGTTTATTATGATAATTACATCCATAGACAAATTATGAATATTGTCTTAAATATCCTGGTTGGTTGTCTATGCGGGAGCGTAGATAAGATAAGATCAGTATGACTTTGATAAGGTATGGAGATACGAGTCAAAGTCATGGGCATTTGTAAGAGTATAAGGTGCTGGACCAACCCGCTATGAGAAAGCTACATGGATTAAATCATTAGCTTATCTCATATGTAATCACGTCACAATGCCCTTTTGACCTGAGATCATCATGGATTCCTGCATGAAAGTCACTAAGCTTTGACCTCGTCAAAAGTCACCATTGACCAGGTGATAATAAAGGCTATAATCGGGCTTAAGGGTTTTTATGTGGAGGAATGTGAGTGATCAAGATGGGATTTGTCCCTCACCTTAGTTGACAGATATTATTGGGCCCCTCGATGAGTGAGTCTGAGAAATGTATGGTCATACTTTAATGAAAAAAAGGGGTTTTCATTTCTTTGATCAGACAACTCAGGGATCGAGAAAGTAATGGTCGGGAATGGGAGGATGACGTTATCCATGCTTCAACCTTGATCGAGATATCGCGTGACAAAAGGGACATGATGTGGTTGCGTAAAAGGTTACGTCGTGTTAACGATCCCCGTATGATTTGGGTAGTCGTAATGTCTTGCTAGAGACCGCTTGCAACTTGTGGGCTTATGGTGAAATTAGCCCACTGCCAACTTTATATGAGCCTACAGGGTTGCATGCAAGAACAGCCCAACATAACCTTTATTTCTAGGGTTTATTCTAATTTTAAATATATGTGTATATATGTTAACATTCAAAATTGCACAATATTATATAAATAATATTTGTGTGTGTTAGTTTAATTTATTTGATAAATTAAATAATTAGCATCAATTTAATTTATAAAGATAAATTAAATCTGTTGGCTCATTATTTGGATTAATTAAATGGATATGATTTAATCAGATCAATTTAATCTAAATTAAGATTACAAAATTTGAATTTCACATTTTGAATTTCAAATTTTGAATTTCAAGATTAGATCTAGAATATCTTTTAAAATCCAAATTTCAAGATTAGATCTAGAATATCTTTTGAAATATGAATTTCAAAATTAGATCTAAAATATCTTTTGAAATCCGAATTTCAAATTTAGATCTAGAATATCCTTTTGAAGTTCAAATTTCAAGATTAGATCTAGAATATATTTTGAAATCCGAATTTCAAGATTAGATCTAGAATATCCTTTTGAAATTAAAATTCGAATTTTTCAATACTAATAAAAGACTAATCCTTGATTGTGATGCACTCTATGAGCTTTATAAATATAAGTGCTCGTGAACAGAAGAGGCATCCCATTCTGAATTTGAATTCGCTCTTTAGCCATGAAACCCTAGAGAGAGAGAAACAAAGAGGCGCTAGCACGCTGCTATTGTTGGAGACTATTCGCGTGGATACCGGTAGAGGGAAGCGATTGAAAGAACGTCAGCTTCTCGTAATCGGAAGCAAGATAGCGGAAGGTTGTGGAGTTTGAAGAGATCCAGACGCAAAGGAAGGGACAATCTTGAAACACAAAAGGTACGCCTTCATCTCCTCGATCTAAATGCCTTTTGACAGATCCGTATTTGGTATTAGAAAATTTTAAATTGTGCTGATTGTACGTCCTAATCCCAACATATTGTGGTATCGCATATTTGCTTACACGTGAGGTAACGACATTTAATTTATTTTATAAGCTTGTCATGGGTTGTAAGATGTTTTGAAAAACATCTTTTGAACTGTAAGTGTTATATTATTTAAAATTTACTTATGGTGATTAATTGTTAAATTAACATGAAGTTATCTAGGAAACTAAGTTCTATATGTTTATAAATCATTGGTAAAGCGGATTATATTTTGATATTATGATTTATATTAATGACTCCTTATATTATGTGAGATTACGTTATAATTGAGAACGTGATAGAAAATGAGAATATATATATAAATGAGTTAGGAAATGTTGGTGACTGTATTGTTGGGGTTTCGGTTGTGATGAAGTTTGGAAAGATGATATATTTGGTATATCATGAAGTCTATGGCAATAGTCTCCACTACTGATTATAGTGGTTGACATTAATTAGACCTTCCAAGTCTTGGGCCTAGTCGTTGGTGACTTTGGGAATGGTCAACTCTCATGAGTCTTTGACCCAGTTGTGGGCAGCTAGGAAAGTGCCCATTAACCTTATATTGATGGTTGACTCTGGCCAAGTCTTCTATCATTACAGGTTGAAATCCACGTTAGGTAATACAAGGAGGAGTTTGGTGGATGGAATTGTGTATAGATTGTGTTGTACTATATTAATATACAATTTGTTACCAATTTATTCAATTGGAACTTTATCTTTCTATCATCTTCTTTATCTAGAGTATCTTATTATGATTGGTATATATATGATAGTCAAGTACCCCTTTGGTTTATAAATATTATCAATATAATGTTAAATGAACTTATCATTGCTTCACCTCTTATAACCCTTCTTGAATATTTGATAAATTATTTGCTGGTTACTGGGACTTTATGTCTCATCCTATGGTTTCAACATTTTCAGGAGAGGGCCCTAGTACCGGTAAACAAGAAAGAAAAGAGTGGGAGGCATAGTATAGTGTCAACCTTTTGTAGGGCCTCCTTTTTTTTTTAAGAAATTTTATGGAGAGATGTATATACTGTCATATGTTTAGGTTGTGCATATTCTTCATATCATTTAACTCATTTTGGATGTTAATATATCGCTGCTGATCCGCTAATGTCAGTCTATGAATTAGGTATATGCCATCTCAGTAAGGGTATTTTGATACCATTGTTTCCCTACGTGGGAAGTTTCAATTGTGGATAATATAGTTGATGTTTGAGTGGCATTGAGACATCTCTGAGTTGAAATGGCAGATTATTAAAAATTATTTTCTTAATTGATTTAAATGGGGGTTTTATTTCAAGAGTTATGAATTGAGGTTGTTTCATGAGCCACATAAACCCATTTGTTCCCTGTAGAAACATGATTATGTTTCATTTAGAGACAAACAAAGAGGAGAATCTTGCTCAAATTTATCTTTACTTTCCATCTATGTGCATTGTGGTCGATCAATAAGAATAAACATTGTACATTCAAACCCTTAATATAAAAAAATCTTGCTCTTGATTAAAAGCCAATTTCATTGGTGAATTTTGTTGGCTTAATAGCATAAGTGCTACAATATATCAAGTTAGATATGCCAACACTGAAATGAAAATATTGCTCTCATAAGTATTGATCAAGCTATATATGGAGGCTTTGATAAATGATTATGGATCGTATAATCTGAAAATTATGTAATTATGAACATAATGATTTATAAAAATAATCTTGCAAACTTCAAGATGCAAGCTACTAATAACACTACTACAAAAGGTACTTTTTACGCCCTACCTTTAACCTAATTGGCGCCCTTTCTAATGGGGGCGTGTATGTGAGGGGAGTAAAAAGTTAGGGCCTACGGCGTCCTATATCTTGAAAGGCACTGTAGGTCTATATTTGAAGATAGGGCGCCATAGGGTGGGACTTACGGCACCCTATATTGCAATATATGGCACCGTAAGTCGCACCCTACGGCGCCCTATATTGCAATAGGGGGCCGTAGGGTGTATTTTTTTAAAAAAAATCTTCTGTTCAAGTTTATTTTGTTGAAGAGAGTGTGCACATTCACACGCAGATACTCCCAAACACCAGGCCTAGGATGAACAGCCAGGGCAACCCATGGTGGTAAAAGTATGGCTTCCTACATCAACCAAGAAATGATAATAAGACAATTTATCTAAAACAAGGAGGGAAAAAACATTTGAAAATGCTTTCGAAAACTACCTAGGTGGATCTGAGAACTTCTCCGAAGGCCCCTTCGACTAGCGTACGTCTGTTCTCTTCAAAGATCTCCTCGAACTCATCAATGACTTGGTGATGTATGTTGAAGAATCCCCTTGCCTCTGGCTTTCAAACCTTCAGTAATCGCACGTCATCAAAATGAAAAGAGGAAAAGATGAGATTTTGCATTTTTTTCTTGTGAATACCTTGAGAGGAGGCCAAGATTTTGTTCCTGTGAGCTGTGAGAGTGTCATCAAGCCTCTTGCGGAGACTGTGGACACGAGTCAAGCGATCAGAAGCCATTTCTGCGAATTAAAAAAAAAGATCCAGGGTAAGCATAGTGAGGTACAATAAAAAGTCAAACAAAAACAATGTGGGGGATTTGAGCAAGAATAGAGAGTGAGGGCTGAATGTAAGAGCTAAGAGAGTGAGGAAGAGATGAATGAGGGCTGTCTCTTAAAAGAAGGAGATTCTCTTGGGCAGAGTGAAACAATTTCAAATTTTGTTGCGGGAGGGCTTTTTAGGTGCCCTATATCTAAAGATAGGGTGTAAAAGGGTGCCTTTTGGCACCCTATCTGTAAGATAGGATGTAAAAGGGTGAGGGTGACTTTTGGCACCCTATCTCTAAGATAGGGTGTAAAAGGGTGACTTTTGGCGCCCTATCTCTAAGTTAAGGTGTAAAAGGGTGAGGGTGACTTTTGGCGCCTATCTCTAAATTAGGGTGTAAAAAGGTGACTTTTGGCGCCCTATCTCCAAGATAGGGTGTAAAAGGATGACTTTTGGCTCCCTATATATAAGGTAGGGTGTAAAAGGGTGAGAGTGACTTTTGGCGCCCTATCTCTAAGATAGGGTGTAAAAGGGTGACTTTTGGCGCCCTATCTCTAAGATAGGGTGTAAAAGAGTGAGGGTGACTTTTGACGCCCTATCTCTAAGGTAGGGCGCCAAAAGTCACCCTTTTGGCACCCTATCCTGATATAGGATGCCTAAAGGCACCCTTTTACACCATATCTTAAATATAAGGCGCCTCAAGCGGCCGCCTTCATTTTTTACTCCCTTTTTCTAAAAAAGGACACGAATTTCAGTAGTAAAAACTATTCTCTGTAGTAGTGTTTTGGTGCCCTATATGTGAAATAAGGCACCGAAAGTGAACTTTGGGCGCCCTATATGGTAAATAGGGTGTCATAAGTTCAACTTTTGGTGCCTTATATGAATATAGGGTGCCTAAAGTGAACTTTTGGCGCCCTATTTCACATATAGGGTGCCAAAAGTTCACCGTCTTCATTTTTTACTCCCTATTTTTAAAAACGGACGTGAATTTTAGGCGCCAAAACTATATTGATCTGTAGTAGTGTAATCATACATGTAACCATATTATAGATGCATCTATCAAACTCATTAAATACTTTTATGATTTACATACTTTTTGAATGGGCCCATATTGTTGATACCTTGTTTTGATGATAACAAAAATTATAATTCAAAGATTACATGGCAGGATTTGGAAATGGTTTGGAAATTTTTGAAAATTGGTTTTCATGTGCAAAAACTCGAGTTTGGTGCTTAAGCAACTCGAATCACTTAGAACTTTCATCAGCAACTCGAGTTTTTAGCTTCAAGTTGTGATGACTCGAGTCACATACTTCTTAGAACTTGAGTTGCATGCCTAAAAATCTGTTTTTCAAGAAAACTCATGAAGTAAAACTCGAGTTTGGGGTTTGAGCAACTCGAGTTACTCAGAACTTTCAGCAACAACTCAAGTTTCCAACTTCAAGTCGTGATAACTCGAGTTTCGTGCCCTTAAACCTTTGAGGGAGATTTCACTTCAATGTAACTTGAGTTCCAGACATATATAACTCGAGTTGCATAACTGTTTTACACAATTTGAATTGAAAACTGGAAGTTTTTGACATTAGAGTTATGACCACTCAAGTTACACATTTTTCAAAACTCAAGTTGCACAACATGATTTCATAACTTGCAGTCTAAACTCGAGTTATCCAAATAAATGTTTTTGAACTACATTATGAAACTTCCATTATGAACTCGAGATTCCAAATTAATGTTTCCTCAACTCGAGTCAAGCATTTTTGAAAACTTGAAGTTTTATCACATAACATTTCAGATAACTGTAAATCTATGAGGTAGAACTCGAGTCATGCATTCCTACAACTCGAGTCACAACTTTATCTGACAAACAACGTCTGACATGAATCTTCACTTTTACCAAATCCTTCCTTATTCCTATTAAAGATTTTTAAAACCTACCTGCCACCATAAATGCACGTTTACTAACCTATAAAACAAGAAAAGTCTCACCTGCTGAAGATCTCTAACAACAAGAAGCAATCAGAATTTTTTCAGTCTTCGCCGATGTCAAAGGAATACATTTATTGCCACATTCAATGCTCACGCCAACCAGAGACAATGGATATTAAATAAGAGTAAGGGACATTTGATCTTCTCTAATGGACATATTGAATGAGCTTAGCTATAAATAAGAGAAGTATTAAAAACGGAAGAGGACGATGATCAACAATTTCTCATATGCTCTTTTGTCTTCTGTAAACATTCAAAATCATTCTGTGATCTTCAGTGATTAGCATATCTACTCTTTTGAGAGTTTAAACTTGTGACTCATTATTGTATTCGGTGAGAAACTCAAGGATGGGGCCTTGAGATTATTAGGCTGTGAGATTGTGGAAAAACAGAGAGTGAAAGTCTCTGTTCTCTTGTATTCAGTGAGGGGGAGTGTGACTCCTGGTGTGTAAAGGCTTGTGAGCCTTGTTTATTGTTGTTAGTGGATTGCAAATCTCAGAAGAGCTCTAAGGATTAGACGTAGATTAGAGAGGACTAAATCAGGATAAATCGCCATGTCCATTATTCCTCTGCACTCTTGGTGACTTTGTTTTAATTTATGTGATTTACGTTTTAATTTCTAAGTGTGACCAATTCACCCCCCTCTTGGTCAAATCCTACACTAACACATATAAGTTAATATATTTCCATAAATATAGAGATGCATTTCAAATAATAACCAAGGATCTTCTCATTATGCATATTCTTTTATGAACAAGCATACATGATAAATTTTAACAATATGATGGATATTCATGAAAAATGTTTTGAATCTTCAGTAGATGTCAATACATAATCTTTAACAATATATTGCATCTTATATATGTCTTAGATGATCAAACAAGTCATGCCACCAACAAATTTGTCTATATCAGTGAACTTCTGGTTTACTATGATATTTCAATTTTCATAGTATAGTAATTTAAAATCTTGGTATGACATCCATATTTGGAAGATCAATTAGGCTTTGTAGGGAAGTACATCTATAGAACCTTTTAATATTAACTTACTCTTGTATTTTAACAATCTCCCTCTCAAGTGTAAGCCATGTAAATATATTTCTTTTATTCAAAGACAAACTATTATATAGTATGTCAATAACCTATCTTTCACTTTAAAACTCAAGTACTTCATACCTCACATACAATCATGGATTTCAATTCAACTAAACTATCATCTTTAGACACTTTAAAAAATCGAAGCTATAATATAGATCGTGAGGTCATAATTTCATAATTTTCATTATCAATTCCTTTTTGTTCACACATAAAATAAAATAATTGATCCAACTAAGCAACAAATTGTAAACTTAGGTCATTGATTAGCCTTGAAAATGGATCAAGAATATTAATTGTGATTTCCAAGGATTGTATAGCGACAACCCCAGGGTTGTTATCCCGGAAGCTAGTATGGTGTACCAATAGTCCTTAGCTTGTGATTATGCTTGTTATGCAAATGGAATCGATTTTTCAAATCAAGTTATGCTATATACCTAAAGTGATTACAAAATAAAACTTGTTTTTGGTATTTTCAGGTGGCAAAGAAAAGTAAAGGCAGATTTGGATTTGAAAAGGGAGTGTGATGGTGTGTTCCTCTTGAAAATGAATTACGCCATCATAGTTCGCAAAAGATTAGGGAAAGCATCGACTTTCGCACTAAGTTTCATATTCAAAAACCTTAACAACTCGCTGGGCCAGAAATCCCATAAAATGAACTCCATTCCATGAAATCCTTTAGGACCACATAGTGTGTGTACGGAAATCACAAAGTGACAAAATCAACTCCATACATCGTTGACTCGAAAACCAAGCACAACTAGGATGATAGAAGAGAACAACAAGATTTCATTGAATAAGCTAAATGAACTCCATTCTATTTCGTCAATCACAAAACAACTCCATACACAATAATCCAAGTTTGGCTCAACCAAGACCAAGCATTTACACACAAATTACAAAGTCCAACTCAGAATCCAAGTAATCTATAATGTAAATACAGATTGAAATTAAATACTCCCCTTTCGGCACTTCGAACTCTAGCTCACTTCATCTTCAAAAGGAATGGGATGCTCAGCTACTCATAGATGATGGAAATAAACTCTGAATGGATGAGTGAAGCATGATAAATGGATGGATGGTGAGGAAAATGGGTGAAGGTAGGGTTTGGAGAGTGTAAATATGAGAGAAAATGTGTGGGTATGTGTTTCTACCTCCCTTCCTAAGCCTCTAGCTCCTTCTTTTCGAAAATACCATAAATGGTGTGTTAAATCATTCTGGGTCAGATCTCTAAAGCTGGGTCGGGTTAATTTCTATTTGAAGTAAAAATCTGGTGCTGATACGCGATATTTACCACGACGAACTTGAGGTTTCACCGCGGTGAACCTCTCCCGAGAGTTCATTGCCTGCTTGATTGAACTTTGGCTGCGGTGAACTGTTATTGCGCTGTGGCAAAATTATCTAGAGTTGCTTCCCTTGCCTTTTGCACAGAATTCCTAAAACAAAATAGCAAAATTTTGGCAGTATCATTTGCATCATGATGGAATTTAGGCAGAGTAACATCATTATTCATGGCATATGAACCCAAAATTGCATTAATCCAAATCAACAACTCCTAATATCAATTTAGGCACAAAGGATCATGTATGGGCTAAAATTGACTCTAAGACTCTGGAAATCTAAGTAGAAAACTAATAAAATAAAGCTCAATCAATAATCTATTGGACAGTATTAGATAGAAAAATCCATTGTTACACAGTATTCTTATATATGAAAAATGATTACTTATGGAAATAAAAATGTTGTTGGGATGAAACAAGGTTATAAATATTAAAGTATCTATTGGACAAATCACAAAACCTTTCAACAGAAAGAGAATATGGAATAAGTTAAGAAATGAAACAATGCAATAATATAAATAGGAATTAATCACTTGATTACAGAAATTTAATTCACATGAATGCTAACTCCATTAATAAATATGTCAAATATAGTACTATAGAAAAAGTAATAAATATGTCAACTAATATAAAAAAACATCTAAACATTAGTTTATATATATTTGTAATTTGTATAACAACCACAACAGAATTAATTCAGCCATCTATATTGGAAAACATTACAATATCTATAATAATATTTTATATTCAATGTAAGGATACCATATAATTCAAATATTTAAACATATTTATAGGTTTAAATGGATAGACGTACCTGTTTATAATAAACTGTCATTCTTTCTACAATGATCTCACTTCATTTTCCATTATCATTGACCAAATATTTTCCTGTGTTCCTGACCGTTATGATCTGCCATTAACATTGCCTTTTAATTGTTTAGATTCATGAACATTGCACTTTCTCATGGTTATTCATGGTTTCATAACCAATCAATTTAACCTTTTTTCCAATAAATTGATGCATATTATTCAATATAACTTCTGGTCATATTGTAACATTTTCTCATGATTTTGATGTCACAAGAGACATTTTTAACTCAACATGTATGACATAGCTTAACTTTTAATTGTCAATCTATTCAATACAACGTGATCATAACTGTTATATCGTCTCACATATATCTTCCTTCCTTCCAATAGTACATCATCAATTCCTTTAAGCATTAGTGACCCGACTCAAGCAAAGTCCCACTTTTAAAATCAAGATTCTAGTCATTGTCAATGCCTTGGAATGGGTAAAAACAATTGTAATTTCTAAGGATTACACTATTGGGTATAACCCTAGGGTCGTTCTCTAATCGGAGCATTAGTCGCAATTGATTTTGGTTAACTTATGTACATTCACATGCTGAAATGAATTAAGGGTTGTTGTTTGCAAAACTTAAACATAAAAATGACAAAGGAAATGCTAAACTTAAAATATTATTTTAGATTATATGGGAATGCAGAAAATCGAGTGGTGAATGCGAATTCTTTAAATGAGAAGCTCCTCTTGGAAATGGTTCATGCTATCACGATTTAAAATAATGAGGTAAAGCAATAGTTGTGCACTAAGTTTCTTGGTGAAAACTCCAACAACTCGATGGGTCAGAAATCTCATGAAATAAACTCCATTCCATGAAATCCTTTGAAAACACTTAGTCTGTGCAATGAAAAGTTCAGTAAAAAATCCAAAAGAAATATCATCAACTCAAATATCAAATATGACTAGGCAGATAAGAGGGAATAAAGAAGCTTGCATTGAATAAATAGAAATGAGACTTCATACTACCAAGTCAAACAAAGAACTAATTATTATACAAAGGAATCCAAGTTTGATTACAACCATAATCAAGTATTCGAGTACAAATTACAAGTCCTACCTCAACAACAATGTAATCTATAGTAAGAACACAATTAGAATTAGTACTCCCCTTTCTAGCTCCATGAACTCAACCTTCTCCATCTCCAAGAGGAAGGAAGAGGTTTAGCTACTCATATAGCTCAGCTCAACGCCTTCTATGGAAGAATATGGATGCATGGTGGTTTGAAGATGGAAGGTAGAAGATGGAAGATGGTGGCTAGGGTTTGAGTTAGGAAAATGAGAGAAGAGAGAAAAGAGGGAGTGATCCAGATGGTGGCTACTACATTCCCCCTCCACACTATGTGAAACTTACCTTAAATAGGGTTACTAAACATTTCTGGGTCGTGTTCACATCGTGGATCGGTTTTTCTTTCCATTTGGAGCCTGATTTGGTTGTTGATATGTGATCTTCGCCGTAGCAAACCTGTCCCGAGAGATACTGTTGTTACTGCCTTGTTTCATCATGGCGAAAGTATCCAGAGCTGCTTCCCCAGCTTCCGTCAAAGTTCCTGAAATGAAAAGCAATAATTTGAGGTATATTTTCGCTCTAAAGTTGCATTAAATGTAGATATGCAATTATACTATCATTTACACAAAAAAACGTGCTAATCAAACATAGAAACTCATTATCATTTAAGCACATTTAGGATCAAAATGGGTTAGAAATGCATTAAAAACTTTGAAATTATCAACAAAATTAGTAAACAATTACGTTTCAATCAATTAGTCTTCTAGACCAAAGCAACAGTTTTGACCAAACTTTGATGTTTAAACATTTAGGCTTTAATATTTGTAACAATTTGATTTTCATGCCATTTACTAGCATCTACAATGTTCTTTCATAAAAGATTCATTATAATAGTTATGTGACTTCAGGTCATTCAATCACAGTTACAGAAATATTTTGGCTACTAACCATTAAATTAAAATAATATTATAGTGAAATAAATTAACTAAATTTAAAATTTATAATAGAATATAAAAAATAATATAAATAAATTGTATACTTATATATATATTATAATGTAAATTAAATATAGAGGGACCATGTATCTGTTGGAAACATTGTACCTTAGACATTGTTTATTTTAATATATTTTATTCATCTAATTATCATAGCTTTTGCATGTTTATTATGATAATTGAATCCATGGACAAATATGAAGATTTTCCTAAATGTCCCTAATCGGTTATCTATGCGAGAGCAAAGATGAAATAAGACAAGTATGACTTTGATAATATATGGAGATACAAGTCAAAATTTTAGGCACTTGTAGGAGTACAAGGTATTGAACTGACTAAATTGCATGGATTATATTATAAGCTTATCTTATGTGTAATCACGTCACAATACTTGAGATCATCATCATTCCTACATGAGAGCCGCTGAGTTTTGACTTAGTCAAAAGTCACCCTTGACCGGGTGATGATAAAGGCTATAATCGGGCTTAGGGGTTTTCATGTGGAGAAATGTTAATGATCAAGATAGGATTTATCCTTTTCGTTAGTATAGAGATATTACTAGCCCCTCCATGAGTTACTCTGAGAAATGTATGGCCATGCCGTAACGAAAAGGTATTTTCATTTCAAAAGAAATATTATCCATGCTCCATCCTTGATCGAGATATCATGTAATAAAAGGGACGTGACATGCTTACATGATAGGTTATATCATGTTAACAATCCTTATGTAATTTGGGTAGTCGTAATGTCTTGTTAGAGACTGCTTGCGACTTGGGGATTGATACTAAGTTTAGCCCACTTTCAATTGCATATGGGCCTAAAAGGTCGCACGAAAGAATAACCTAACATGAGCTTTAATATTCTATGGTTTTTGAATTTATATATATATATATATTCGAATAACAATATTATATAGATAATATTATTAATCTTAATAGGCTAGTTTTAATGTTTAATTTATTTGATAAATTAAATAATTAATATTGATTTTTGGATTTAATTTATAAAGATAAATTGAATCGATTGGAAAATTGTTTGGACTAATTCAATATATATGGTTTGATCAAATCAGATTAATCCAAATTTGAATTTTAGAATTTGAAATTTATAATTTGAATTTCAGAGTTTGAATATCAAGATTAATAAAGATTAATCTTGAATATCCTTTGCAATTCAAATATTCAAGATTAATCTTGAATATTCAATACACCACACATGTATTCTATAAATGGAGGAGTAATGAACCATTTGGGGATGTATATGAGTGTACACATTTTGAAAGGTGAGCCACAAAAAACCCTAGAGAGAGAAATGTCAAGGCACTAGAATGCTACCACTGTTGGGATCTATTCCCGTGGATATCATTAGAGAGAAGCAATTAAAGAAGGTTGGATCCTAGAGATCGGATTTCCAAGAACCACAAAAAGATCAAGCTGCAAATTTGAGAACTGCAAAAAGGTGTTAGCGTAGGATTTGATCAAGAGGGGGTGAATTGGTCAATTTAAAAATTAAAACAGAAATCACAGAATTAAAATAATGTCACCGAGTAAGGCAAAGAGGAGATGAACACAGGAGATTTATACTGGTTCGGTTCTTCTAACCTACGTCCAGTCCTCAGAGCACCTCTGAGCTTTTCAATCCACTAATCAGCAACAAACAAGGCCAACAATGCCTTTATAGTGGAGAATCAAACTCCCCCTTATAATATGCAATAAAACAGAGTCTCACCCTCTTTTTTTTGTCACAATCTCAACCAATTGATTCAAGGTCCCAACCTTGAATATCTCGTAGATTTACAATGAAGTTTAATGATACAAACTCTCTTGGAAGAGTGGATAATGAATACTAAGGCACGGAAAGTATATTGAGTAGTTTACAGAGAATTTAATAAATATTGTGGAATAATTACAACGTTCATCTCTTCTCTTCTCTGTAATGAATGCTTGGTCCTTTTATGGAGGATGAGTAATGAAGTTGCCGTTAGAGAGATATTAATAATATCCGTTACATTCATCAACTACCGTTTCTACTTTGCCATAAATGTTGCATTAAATGCAACTCAGGAATGTCGACAACGATAGCAGATTTATGCAATCTGTTTGTAAGCAGTATGGACAGCTTTATTTCTCTTTCCATGATTCAATACTTCTGCATTTATGAAGACAGGTGAGATTCAAACTTGTTAAACACAAATAAGGAAAGTTACAAAGAGTAGGTAAAAGCTGTCAGAGAAAAATAGCCGTTGAGTAAAGCAATACTCGAGTTTTGGATTCAATACTTGAGTGATGAATAAATGAAAGCAAGTGTAAATTTGAATATTTGAAGCTTGACTTGAGTTTTATAATCAATACTCGAGTTTGTAAAACACTTTCTAAAATAACTCGAGTGCTTGTTTAAGGTATTGCAGAAGTTTTGAAATTGAGGAATAAACACTTGAGTGTTATAATTCGTGTACTCGAGTATTGGAAACACTTTCAGCTACTACTTGAGTGTTTTGAAAAAGCTTTGAAGTGAAATGTTTTGTAATAACCTAATACTCGAGTGATCAGAACATAAAACTCAAGTGTTGTCACTTCTTTTACCATTACTCGAGTTTCAGAATGGAAGTGTTGTGTTTAGTTGAAAAATGCAGCTTGATACTTGAGTATTAGAAACCAATACTCGAGTGTTGACAACACTTTCATTATAAACTCGAGTGTTCTGCTCCAAGTGTTGCCCCATGTGTTGAAAAGAAAGCTTGATACTTGAGTGTTGTAAACTAGCACTCGAGTGTTGGCAACCTTTTCAATATATACTCTAGTGTTCTACTTCAAGTATTGTGCCAAGTTTTAAAAAGAGCTCGATACTCGAGTGTTGTAAACTAGCACTCGAGTGTTGGCAACATTTTCATGATAAACTCGAGTGTTCTGCTTCAAGTGAAGTACTGAGGTTTGAAAAAGCAACTCGATACTCGAGTGTTGAAAAACAGAACTCGAGTATTGACAACACTTTATCCCAATACTTGAGTTTCACATGAAAGTATTCAGTTATAAACCATTTTGAGATCCAATACTCGAGTGTTTTAAAAAAATTACTCAAGTGTTGATAATACTTCAACCTTATACTCGAGTTTTCACTAAGAGTATTGAAACACATAATCAATTTCATTTATAATACTTGAGTACCTGCACTCAATACTCGAGTATTCTTAACACTTCCAATAATAACTTGAGTGTTATATGAAAGTATTGATTTTCAACACATTAAAAAGTCACAATACTCGAGTTTTAAGACATAATGCTCGAGTATTCTCAATACTTTCATACAAACTCGACTACTGAAGTACAGAACTCGAGTGTTTCATTATACATATCCATATGAGGGATTAGAAAATTTTTCAAAATTTGCTTCTTTTGCTATATGTGTGTTCTAATCCGAAAAGTATCAATAATATAAATGAAGAAATAAATAAGTATAGATGTGATATAATTAAATATCATAACATAAATAAATATAAGTAACATAAAGATTGAAAAATAATAAACAAATAACAACAGTAGTAGTAAATGTCATAAATGAGGTTAATAATAAAATAATATATATTAGCTATAGTGTTATTAGTATAACAATAATGACATAATAAGAGGTAACCAATGAAAATGAATATATATAATGATAAATAGCGACTAAAACAAAATGATGATAAAAGAAAATGAAAAGATAAAATTTATAATATAAATAAATAAAATGAAACGGCTTAATATATAAATGTAAATAATAATATAATTAAATTAGTGAAATATAAATATCAAATAAAGAAATGAAGCGTAAATAAAATAATATAATATAACCACGTGAAATGTAATCATGAAGAGAATATAACAAGTGAAAATGTAAATACGATAATATAATGATGATAAAATATAATAAAAATAATAATCTCTACCCATAGTCATGGAAACCGATTTATAAAACAATCGGTAAGAAATGTCATCTTTAATTCCATATGATGATTACGATTATCATTAATATATTATATAAAGATACGATAAAAGAAGATAGAAGAAAAGGTTAAGATAACAATAATAAAATATGGTCGTCGTAGAATTCATACCGATAACATGTTATAAAATGAAAGAGTAAGCAAGGAAGTATATCTCATTCCACGTGTGTTTCATATACATCCAGTCCTTTATGTTACAACTCTATTTATAGATAACAACACTTCCAAGAGTTACAATATCATAAATATAAGAATTAATCCACATTATAATACTATATAAAGCCATTGAAGGTTATAGTCTTTAATCATAAAATGGAATCCTAGGACCTTGAGGTTATGGGAATTTACTCTAAAATGCTTACGATGCATACCAATTTTAAAATTAAAAAAAACAATGCTGACATACGAAAAGTGTTATGAATATTGTTATGTTGATGTTCATATCTCATATTATATATCCCCAATTATCTTTTATATCCCCTTTATTATTTTATGCAATCTTTGATATTGTAAATTAAAACCTATAAATATAAGAGCACCATATTGTACTGTATACTCTGGAGATAATGATTAAGAACTCTTTCTTCTATGTCTCTCTAATTTTCTCTCTCATTTTCTTTTTCTTAAATTCATAACACGTTATCAGTACGAGACATTACTCAAGGGCCAAGTTCATGATCTAATTTACATTGCTTATTTAATATTATGTTTTTATATTTATGTTTTCCCATACATTATATAGAAACATAGATTTATAATCTAAGCCTTTTGATCTGGAATAATCCAAGCATAATATATAATTTTTAAATTCTTGTATTACTTTAAATGTTATTCCGAAAGGCATAGATCATAGATCAAAGGTTATTATTTTAATCTTTTTATTGGGACGTGTGTGTGTGTGTGTGCATCTTAAAACATGTTTGCATGTCACACCATAAAATCTAGAGGTGACTGATATGGACTATAAGAGATCTCACGCCCCGTAAGCCTTTGATTTATAAACGTATGATATTTGCTAAAGTGCTAAATAATATAATGTACACTTTCTTTTCTCAAGATTCTGGCAATAAAACATATTATGCATTGTCATTGCATTAGGATTCTTGTAAAAAGTTCAGCATAATCTACTTTATAGAACATATTTCCTGAAAATTCTACAATGACCTAAAAACTCAAACAATATTTAGAGCAGTATTCCACCACAGCATATACATATTTCCCAAAATATACAGATGTAATATCCGTATTTTACTGTGATCTAAAATAAAAGCTAAACCGGTAGTTATGGGTTGAGTTAAAGTCCAAAGATATGTAGTAAAGAAAAGTGGAAAGTAATTGATCGGAAAGATTATGGTCAACCTAACCCTTCTGGATTAAATTCCATTAGATCTTTGCAGTGCAGCGTGCTTGCCCTAGAGAAATGGAAAGATCAGATGTCATTAAAGGTAAAGGTGAAAATGGAATTTTAAAAAGGTAAGGGTAAGAATGGAATTTTGAAAGAAAAGTAAGGGCATTAAATAAATAAGAAAAAGCATAAGGGCATTTTGGTTATTTGACCAAAGTCAATAGTCAAGATATCAAAAAAAAATTTATAGAAGCCCAAAAGGTAGAGAAAAATTTAATGATCAAAATGAGAAGCGTCAGATTTTGCTAATTCAGCCTAGATTGATGCCTAGAGAATTTTAAGATCATTTCATTTTTATCTTTTATAATTAGCTAAAAATAATTATTTGAAGTACTAGGAAGCCTCAAATATATGATTTCAAGGTAAGGAAAATAGCTTGAAATTCCTAGTATTTTATAAAACTATTGCCCAGAATACAAGAAAGGCGATTTCTCAAATCGAAAGGAAAAGACCCGGAAAAACCCTAGAAATTGAGTTTTCTTTAAAAATTAATTAAAGACATTTTGAGAATTAATTTGAGGAAAGAAAAAGGGTGAGAATATCAGTGAGAATTTTAGGAATTTTTGGTGTACTAAAATTCAGTTACTTAACTGTAAACCGTTTTATTGGTATTACGATAACATACATTAACTTTGTGAAAACTTAAAGTTTTCAAAAGACTTATTGTGATTATCATCTTGCCACTTGTTTTAGCCATATTTGAAGATCAAGAGATAGGAATAAATATTCCCAAACAAGTGGAAAAATTTATTAGAACAAAGTTACTTTATCGGCATAAATTATACTAAATTAAGGAAACTGGTTACCAGTCTAGTTTAATTTGTGTAACCGATTTTTTAACCAAGTTTCAGCCCATTTATTGCAACCAATGAGAGGTTAAAAGGTGGTGTATGTGTTGGTTTAATGTGAGCCAAAGTATCCGTCAACTTATGTAAAATGAAATCATAGCCATCCAACCAATTAAAACACATGGGGACAGATTTTAAAAGTCTTCTAAATCCATTTTTCTATCCCAATTTCGTGCTTGAGCAGAGAAGAAGAGAGGGAGGTTGGTGGAGAAGGCCAAGAGAAGAGAAACCACAAGATTCAAGCCAAATCTCAAGGTAAGTTGGTGTTTTAGGTTTGAAATCCCCATAAAACTTATCTATGGCCTCTAATCTCCCTTTCTATTGGTGTGTTCTTATCTCTAAGTTGTTGAATGATGAATTTCAAGAAGTGTTCTTGAAAGAGACTAGTGAAAGAAAATGAAAAAATAGTGAGAATCTCAAGCAATAAAAGCTACCAATCAACTCTATGCTTGTTATCTTACATGTTGATAATAAGTTTGAGTTGATTTGGTATTGTTTTCAATTTATGGTATGAAACCCTTCTCCATGATTGCTGCACAAAATTAATGATGCATGGGAATGAATGTTTTCATGTTGTTTAATGATGAGAAATTGATCTTGAAGTTGGATTATGCATGTATATTCAAAGAAATCTTGCAAAATGTCATTTCCTCCTATTATCAGTGAATTTCGTGTAGCTGTTGTTCAAGGGAGAAAGAGTGTGATTTTGAGTATTTTGATGCTTCCATTAGGTTTATAATGTAAAATTGTGTAGGATAAAGGTAAGAGCACAATTTTGGAAGTATTAGAATCACGATTGGCCAAGTTAGAGATTAAGTTATCAAGAGAGAGTTTTATGAATTGTTAATGATCACAGTGCTTTGAGAAATGGCTTGATATTGATGCCAAGTGTAATATGGCATGTGTAGGAGTACTAAAGTGTCAAGAAGAATTTTAAAGTGACAAGTGCAAGTGGAAGCCACTTCAAGTGCCATTGGAAAGTTAAAGTTTTAAGGTAGTAATACTCCTAACCTTGACATCTTCTTTGTATTGATTTTTTTATATATGTTAATTGCCATGTTTAATGTGTGGTTGTAGCCACTTGAAATGGAAAACCTTGATTGTGAAATTACATGGTTGTGGCTATGCAATGATTGCCTTGGCCTTGTGCAAATATAATTGAAGTAAGGTTTATTCTTTCTGTTACATGGCATAATTTGTTTCTATTTGGATAATCATACATGTTGATGTATTGTTAGAGTTGTTTACCACTGGGATTTCTTTGACATCTCACCCTTTTCAATAAAAAATCTTAGGCACAAGCTCAAGAAACAAGGTCAAGGTGGTGCAAAAGAGAAAGGTGAGTGGCTTCCAAAGCTAAGGGAAAGGTTGCATATGATGTAATGCTTTGCTAGTTGATGCATAAGTGTGCACATCTATGTAATCTTCAATGAATGTAAATTAAACTCCTATAATAAGTCATTTATTGGATACGATATATGGATTGTTATATTTGGGAGTGGAATACATAAAGGAAGTGAATTAAGCATACAAAGTGGTGAAAGAAGGGAATCAAAGACCTTCTATGGGACAACATAGGAAATTTTAAGAAAATAAACTCCAAATGTTCTGAAATTTGGTATGCAAGTATATCTATTTTTGAGCTTTCTATAGAGTCTAAGTTTGGTATGCAAGTATATCTATTTTTGAGCTTTCTATAGAGTCTAAGTTTGCTTAATTTGGAGTTTTGTACAAAACGTTATGAATTTTTGAAGTTCAGCAGAAAATCTGTCAGTAGTAGTTGGCCGAGCCGAATTTTAAAGTTCGCCAGGACAAAAGTGATCGGAGAGGAATTTGCAATGTTTTGGAAGAGTTCGCCGGGACCAAATCCAAAGTTCGTCAGGACAAACTCAAGAGTTCATCGGGACTAAATCAAAAGTTCGCTGGGGCGAAAGTGGTCCAAGAGCAAATTTTCTCTAAGTACAAAAGTTTGCCATGACGAAAATCAGAGTTAGTCGGGATGAAATTTCTCTGTCATAACCAAGTGAATAGTGATTTTTGCAAGCCTCTTCAACTTGGTTTGGAATTTTTTTTTTATTCAAAGATTATTTTTCCCTCGTAGGCTATGAGATAAGTTTTCTTTAGAGACCAATATCACTTGAATCTAATTCTTCTAGAATTAGTAGTGAATTTCCAAAGTTGGGCCTAAAATGTAAAGTCATTAATGGATAATAGTTAAAGTGGGTTTTGAAATTCACTTAGATAACTAATTCTAACTCATATAATGACCTCAAGTGATCTAAGTCTCTAATGGATAATACAGTAAAGAGAGGTGTTACAACATACATACATGGATACTGCCTATAGACTACATGAAACATCTAACCTTCGAAATTATATAAATATAAGTTTTTATATATATACACAGTAGCAGTTATCAAAATAGGTCAACAACCTGAATAACAATGATGAGGCTCTTTACTGCTCAACTAGGGGTATAGGGTCAATTAGGCTATCTATTATGCTCTTCACAAATAACTTTTCCCTAACATTCAACTTCAAACTTATCTTCTTCCCCTCCTAACAATAATATATAAACATACTAAACAAGCATAATTAATACTTCTAAATTTATAACAATCTTCGAAATATCATAACGTATTCCATAGGACTCCAAGTGTCTATTTAAAGATCTCTTTATCCTCTTCCAAAGAAAATTACTATTAGATATGATTAGTTTTTATGATGTCAAATAAGAGCAAAATGTTTTTACAATGCAACAAGTTTTCACAATACATATTTACCATTCATAATGATTTTACAATGCATATTGGTTAATCAATATTTGTGCATTCCTTTAATTGGAGGATGTTGTGGTTAAATAACTCTTTTTGAAGGTTAAAATTTTTTAAATAAATGTTTTATCATTATACATTGATTAACCATTCATATCAGATTCATTTAGATGCTTAGAACTGTTTTTTGAAGTTAATACTCGAGCATTGGATTATAATACTCGAGTATGATGAGTTTTTGAAGTTTCCTAGGACATACTTGAAGTAATGCTCGAGCATGAACATCAAGTATTGAGTTTTTGGTGTCAACACTCGAGCATTGGGCTATAAAGCTCAAGCATTGAACTCTGGGACTCAATACTCGAGCACTCGATCTCCAATGCTCGAGCATCACCCTCCCCTGTTTTTTGTCAGTTTGACATATGTTTGGCATTTTAATCATATCTCCTAAAATAAAACTCCGATTGATGTGAAACTAGTTTCATATGAAACTAGACTCAAAATTCGTTTCTTAGACACTAAGAACAGCATTAAATGATTTCAAATGAAGGAGATATAAATTTCTAAACTTGATGGTCAAAACTGAACGCATTATTTCTAACCTTTGCTAATTGAATCTATCATAACATTCTTTGTATAATAGATATGGGACTGATTCTTGTTTTATGTGAAAATATACTTTTAGGGCTTTCCATTGATATATTATTTGAAAAGTTTAGAGTTGAATTAAGAAAGATATGGTCGTTGAAATTTGAGTTACAGGCTAATGCTCGAGTATCGGGCGTTAGAATCAGATTTTCTTCACAAAACATGCCAATGCTCGAGCACTGGCACCTAGTGCTCGAGCACTGAGCTCAAAAATCAGTTTTTTACGTAATGCTTTCACTCAATGCTCCAGCATACAGATCAAGAACAGCCAGCACTCTAGCATTGACACTTAATGCTCAAGCATCATGCTTCTAGAACTCAATGCTCTCACAGAATACTTCAAGCACACATGAAAGCATTGCCAATGCTTGAGCATTGGCACCTAATGCTTGAGCATCAGCCTTAAAAGAAAGGTTCACAGAATACTGCAAGCATTGACTGCAAGCACCACCAATGTTCGAGCACTAGCTTACAATGCTCGAGCATCGGGCTCAAAGTTTTTACTGTTACTCATACTTCTTGAAAATGCTCCAACACGCTCTGCAAGCACTCATAATGCTCGAGCACCATGACTTAACACTCGAGCATTGAGGATTTTAAAACACATTACTTTTCAATACTTGCACAGAATGGTCAAGTAATCTTAAGAAGTATTGTCAGTACTCAAGCACTATGATTTAACACTCGAATATTCAAATATTTTTCAAATACTTTCATATGATACTCGAGTATTAAGTTAAAGCATTGAACTTTTCTTTGAAATATATGTTGCAATACTCGAGCATTGAAGTGTAATGCTCAAGCACTTTTTCTCTGACAGCTAAAGTCTGACAACTTCACGTACTCTCTACCAAATCTTTCCTTATTTGTGTAACAGTTTTTTGAATATCAATTGCTCTCATAAATGATTCATGCTTAGACTTATTAACAGGGAACATGCATATCTGAATACTTCTCTAGCATGGGCTCTCAACAAACAAATTCACAGACAACATCTCTCTTTATGTCAGAGCCATTTAACGCAGAACATTATACAACCTCGTAAGACACTGAAGCAGAAGTATAACGGAAGCAAATCAGTTTCTAACGGATTAATCCTCTTCAACAAATACTTGCTTCTTGTCAGGACTCCAACGGCTATTCTTTCTCTTTCGACAATCAAATTTGTCAGAGCATGCCAAGTTTGAAAAACAGAGCACAAGAGCTGAAGCCAAACAGAACATACAACGCTTCTCTCCAACAGATATAATTTGCCAACTCTAAGAATGTAAGCCAGGAACCAAAGAGATCCTGGTCAACTTAGTCCTAAGGCTTTGAAATTACTAAGAATGTAAGCCAGGGACATAAATGTCATTAAGTATAAAGACCAAGGACAATATGGTCATTGGATAAAAAGGGTCAAATCAGTAGTCAAAAGTCAAGTTAGAGCCCACAGATAGAAAGCACAAAAAAGTTGTTGCTGATGGGCTAGATAACCCAAAGTCAGACCTGGCTTAGCGGGAGAAATTTTATTAGAACTTCGCAGTTAAGCGTGCTCACCTTGGAGTAGTGTAAAGATGGGTGACCTCCTGGGAAGGACCCAAAGGTCATTACACAAAAGATCAAGGCTGAACAGGTGAAGAGTAAAATGGGAATTACGAAAGGTTAGACAGTGTAAGGACATTTTGATCATTAAGACAACTATAAGGGCATTTTGGTCATTTGATAAAGTCAAAGTCAAAAAGTCAACTGTTAACCAAAATATCAGAAAAATTCACAGATGCCCAAAAGATAGAGCAAAACTCATTGATTGATGGAGATTCGACAGATTGCTGAAAATCGGCCTAGAATTTTATTTATAGAATTTTGAAGATTTAATGATCAAAAATAATTATTTGAGGTATCACGATACCTCAACTAGTTGAGTTCAGGGCATATAAAAATAAAGTGAATTTTATAGTAATTAATAAAATTATTGCATAATATACGATTGAGGCGATTTTTCCGATTAAAGGAAAAAAATCCGAAAATCCCTTAAATATAATTTATTCAAAATTTTATTTTTGGACAATCTAGAGGGCATTTTGAGGAAAATAAAAAGGACTAGAGTATTAGTAAAAAATGTAGAAATTTTTAAAGCCCCAAAAGTATGTTGCCCTTCGATTGCACGTTTTCTGGAGTTTTAGACATGATAAAATAACCTTGTTAATTTTTAAGGAGATTAAGGGGTATTTTGGAGATAATAATTTTACCATATTCAAGAGGAAAATATGGATATTAAATGAGGAAGAAAACATCTCCAGAAAAGTAGATAAAGATTTACCGGAATAAAGTTATGTTACTGATAAAAAGTATAATCGATAAAAGTAACCGAAAGGGATCCAGTTTGGTTAACCCAACCAAGATTTTTACCCCTTAGTTACAGCAATTATTAGCCACTTTTAATGAGCCAATGAGAAGCAAACAAATGTTGGATTGGTGGCTAAATCTAAGCCCTTAGATTAAGGACATAATCCCAGCCTTCCATTTTATTTCAAGAGATTTTATAAACACAATTCTCCCTCCATTCTCTTCCTCACTTGGCTGACTTCCAAGATGCAAAAAGAGAGAGAGAGGAGACGCCATTTCAAGCAAGGAAGAAGAGGAGAAAAGCTAGCGAAAATCCAAGGTAAGAGATGAAAGTACCTAAAGCTATATATGAATTTCATCCTTGTGAGCTCCTCTACAACTTTCATGGATTGAAATTTTGATTTGGTCTCTCTTTCTCAAGTTTCATAGATAGGGTTCATGAGAGAAAAAGTTAGAAAGAAAGGGATTAGAGCTTTGGGTTGGTTGCAAAAGCCTCCTTGTGATGTAAGGAGTATGTTGCACTACTACAAAAAGTACTTTTTACGTCCTATTTTTAACCCAATTGGCGCCCTTTCTCATTGGGGTGTATATGTGAGGGGAGTAGAAAGGTAGGGTTTATGGCACCCTATATTATAAAAGGTGTTATAGGTAACCTTATAGCGCCCTATAGCCGTAAGTAAGGAAAGGAAGGAGAAATTACGATTTCTAAACTAGGTAATGAAACGGTTTACGAAGATAGAGAAGGTATTATATATAATAACACCTAAAAAATAAAATAAAAATTACTTCCTCTCTCTACTGCATTAGCCTGTAACTCCAATTTCTTCATCATATGGATTCCCCCCTTTTCCTTCTTCCTCTTCTTCTGGTTAGCCTTTGTTGCAGATCCTTTATTTGAGAAGAAAACTCAGGCTCGCATCAGATCCTTAGCTTCCTTTATCAGATTTGACATAGTTGAAGCTTCATTAATTACCCAGCTAATTAGCATATGCATACATAATATTCACAGTGATTCATTGTGCCCTGAAAAACAACATCTTGAAGCCCAGATTTCTTGTCTCCCCTGTGAAGTTCATCAAACTCAAACTCACCATTCAGCAGATCAACCAACCTGCAGCTGTAAACAGTGAACCAGAGACACGCCGACGTAGCAGCTCGGCTTCGACTTCAGAGAGAGAAAGCAGATGGTGAGAACAGCTCGGCTTCATATGGTGTTGAAGCAGCAAACAGTGAGAGCAACAGACAATAGACAGTAGTTGAGGGCTTCGGGTGTTGAGGTGGATGAAACCAAACATAAAACTGAGGAAAAGGAAGGAGCTGAGAGTGGAAGAAAAAACTCACATAAAAATCGTTCCACCGGAGTAGCTTCGAGAAGCGCCATTCGCGCAGATGCCAACAGAATCACAATGAACATGAACTTCGCAGGCGAATCATTCTTGAATGGCCGTCAGTCCACAGATCTCCAAAATCTGAGGCTCCGGCGGCCACCTTGAACGGCAATGAGGCAGAAAGTGAGAATGAGAAGTGACGTGAAGACCATATGCAAGGCAGAAAGTGATTCTGAAGTCATGCGGCATCCTGACCTAAATTAAAAAAGAGAGCTTTAGGCGCCCTATCTTCAAGGTAGGGCGCCTAAAGTTCCTTATTAAAAAAGAAGAAGATTTGTGTCACGGGAACTGAGGGTTTTAGGCGTCCTATCTTTAATATAGGGCGTCTAAAGGTCCCTTAATTAAAAAGGAGAAGAAGACTTGTGTCGTAAGAACTGAGGGCTTTAGGCGTCCTATCTCTAAGATAGGGCACCTAAATTCAGTATCCATTTTTATAATTTCAAAAATGCCACCGCCTTCATTTTTTAGTCTCTTTTTTAAAAAAAGACGCAAATTTCAGTAGTAAAAACTATAGTATGTAATAGTGTTGGTATATATCTTGTTGTTGTTTGGGTTTTGTTTTTGAATTTTGTAAAATTTGGGATGATGAACTTTAAGGGGAGATGCTGCGCAAATTTTTACTCGATATGGGAGAGTTAAATTCAAGCTATACCATCCATGAAAATGAGTTTGAGATCAAGAATATGTTAGTATAAGTGTTAGAAGTTGGAAAAATCATGTTGATGGTATTTGTGGGTATGTCTCGGCCAAGTATGGAACTTGAGGAAGGAATGTCCTTTTGATGATTTTGATGCTTCCAATGGGGTAAAAGTGACCACAAGTTTAGGGAAGCATTAGAAAACATTGAAGACAAGTTTAAAATCTTAAGGCTTATTCAGTTCAAGGGGATAATTGAGGGAGATTTACATTGATTTTTGCCTTGGAAATGGCTTGTGTTTGATGGCCATAATGTTGTCAATTGTGTAGGCAAAAGTTTGGTGAAAGGAAGTAATTTCCAAAGTGATCAAGAGAGCATCCAAGTTAAGGAGAATTAAGAGCTAAAGGTAGCAAGACCATCTAACTCTAATCTAAGTTATTATGAAAATTCTTTTGAATGATGCATTACTTGATTTGAAATTTATGATGATGAAAGTGTGAATGTGTGTATGTTCATGCTATGTCCATATGCATTTATGTGTTTCCTGTTGCACTTTTATTATTACACATTTATATGAAAAGTTGTCATGCATTTTATGAAGTATGTTAGATAGTTTTGCTATTGGATTTCCAAAAATCTCATTCTCCCCCCTACTAACCATTTTTAGGTGGAAGCTCATCAAAGGGTAATGAGAAAGTGAATGATGCTTGAAGCAAGATTTGTATATGTTTATGATTGTAGTTTGATGTTGTAAACTTAATGTTATTTTGATTAAGGATTGTTATGTAATATGTAACCTAAACTCATGCATGTTTGGTTACTAGGAAGTAGCTAATGTGTTAAGAACTTTCAATTTCATGATTGATCATGAATAAAAGAGGCTTAGAAGTTATTATGTCAAATTATGAAGTTAGAAAGTAATAATTTTGACTAATTGGTAAATGTGAAGTTGGTCAAACCCCATATTTTGACCTATCGTGAAATAGAGTAAATGGATTTCAAATGAGTTGAAATTTTTCAAGAAAATATTTCACATTACAAGCTTTAAAAAAAGCTAAGGAAAACTGAATTTGGAGTTTTGTACAAAAAGTTATGACATTCCAAAGTTTGAAGAAAATCAAGAAAAACCTAGGAAAATTAAAAAGTTACCGATTAAACAGTACATCTTTGCACATGATTGGGCGGATTAATGACCCAATGAGTATTTTTCCCTTATATAGGAACTTATAAGCTTTAAATAGAAATTGGAACCACTCAATTTTAATTTTTCTAGAATTAGTTATGAATTTTCAAAGTTAATCCAAAAAGCTGTGAATAGTAATTTTCAAAATTTGAAAGTTTTAACTTTTATTCTTTTGGACTTTGTAAGCTATTTGAGGCTTCACTTTGGTTCCAAATCAATGTAAAAAGGAAGTTAAGAAGGTTAGTAAGGTGTGTTACAATAAGCAATACCCCACTAATTTTATATATGATCAAGCATGTATAACTCTATTTAAACTCCTTTCTCTTCATATTGTAAATAAGCCGAAAGCCTTACAATCTGATCTCAGTCAACAAAACTCATCCGTTATTCATTTGAAACATACATATACACACAAATGTACATTCACACGTACACAAATATATATTTACATTACCATTTCTCTAGAGTCCAAATTTCAACTCCGTAACAAACGTAGGTGTGTGTATCATTTACCTTCCTTTTTGCCTTAATTTCCTCATAAATCAAAATAAGAAGAGGTTATTGTTCATATGAACAATACCACGAATTGAACTTCAAGGAATTAAGAAAGATTTAGCAAGCAATACTCCATATGATTTAAGAAAGCTCTAATCTTACTTATAGTTTTGTTTAATAGGTGAAAATCTTTTTTTTTTTAAAAAAAACCTAGATTAACACTTGAACCCCAAAATGACAACCATAGAAGAATCTAAAGGTATAGTCTATAGAAGTATTCAGGAAACTCACATGAACGAGAATCCGTGCTTGTATCGGTGAAAAACACCCTCCTCCAGTGAGAAATGGCACCGTCGGTACACTCCGTATCTTCTCTCTCCTACATCACTCATGTATATGGAATGAAGAAGAATCGAGAACTGAAGAAGAATGGAGAACGGTGCAGAAGGTGCTGGCGGGAGATATTAAAAGTGTGGGAGGGTGAAATGACAATTTTTCCCTCCCAGACTTTTCCTCTTTGGACTAAGGTCATTTTCCTCCTCTTTTTTTTTCTAGATATTACATCAAATTTAAAAGTGTGTTGAAACCCAAAAAATTGCAACAACAATATTTTTTTCCACTTCTCTTTCCTTACACATGCATAATGTTACTTTTAAACCCATTTTCAATCATTATTCAACCTAAAAACATTCATCCTCATGCATGTATGAATTCAGCCAGCAGCAATACTTAGGGTTTGAAATTCAAAATTCCAAAACAACATCAAACCAACACAATCCAGCCATCAATAGTCTTAGAATCAAGCATATATAGAGTTGGATTATGTAACTTACCTCTTCAAATTCCTTTTCTTCTACACTTTCTCTTTCAAAACCCTTTCAATAACTCTCTTGAAACTCTTCAAGAACATCAATAGGAAGGTAAATACACCAATTAGAAGTACGCTAGAGTGTAGAAGCTTGAGAAATTGAAATATTTCCACCAAAATCACACTTTACATCTTGATTTTGTCTTTGGATGTTGGCTCCTCTTTGTTCTTAACTAAACCCGTGGCCCTCTCTTCTCATTCTGCAGTTTTGGTTGACTAAGATGGCCTCCCTCATGACTTAGACAACTAAGAATTAAGATTAGTAAGTGGGACCCATGATTTTATCTGATAGAATAATTTTTTGCTGATAATTTTCCACCACATGGACATAAACTCTTCTTATTTTTGCCCTATAAATAAGATCATGCCATGTGGTAAAATCTAACCCTTAATCCATTTCTTTGCTTCTCTTGGAAGTTTTCTTGAAAAATCTGCACATCTACTTCATTAATTATGGAACCTGTTTGGAATGATAAAGTTACTTTAATTTACCATTTTCTACCTTTCTATGATAATAACTGCTCTTACCTTTTGTCTTGCAACCAAAGAAATACATGTGGTTTAATATGGACTGCACAATCCTCTTTATGCAGATAAAAGTTACTTTAACTGCATATAAAGTTACTTTATTAGATCAAAAATACTTTTTTGAGAATTCCTTGGTCATTTGACCTATTTAAGGTTATTAAAAATTTCTATAATTTGTATGATACTTTCATGATTTTTCTTTCCTCATTCTACTTCCAGAATTTGCTTTAATTAATTTTTTTAAATGAAGCCTTAATTTAGGGTTTTTTAGGTCCATTTCTTTTATTTCAACAAATTGGTTCTGACTTTATCTTGGGAATAATTTTATAAAACACTACAATTCCTTAGCTATATTTCTTTATTTCGAAACCAAATATTTGAGGTCTCTAATTATTTTAATAATTATATTTGTCTAATATTTATTAAATATGTAAATATTAAATAACCTTTAAAATTCCCATAAAGGTTATTTTTATCCATTTAATCTGAACCAGTCTCAATTATTGATAAGTTAACTTTTTCTATCTTTTGGTGTCCAAGAAAATTTTCTGATATTTTGATCAAACTTTGACCAAAATTCCCTTTTACTACTTCAAATTTTCCAAAATGCCATTGAATTTCCCAAAAAAAAAACAATTTAGTCCCCAGAATTTTTGAATTTACACTTAGATCCCTTTTTAAAATAACATTTTGGTCATTTACTTTTCAAAATGACACTAGCCCCTAACTTTTTCAAAATAACCATTTTACCCTTAATTTTTCTACATTTGACAAAATGACATTTTTACCCTTTCTTTTCCTTCATACTTTCACATATATCCCTTTTTTCATTTTCTTTCACCTTGAACCTTTATCGTATTGACCTAATTTCCACATAAAGGAATTTCGCAGAACTAGACTTGGTAGCATATATAATCTACGCTTACCCTTGGACTTTTAGGTCCAAATATTTGAAAATGACAGTATCGACCCAATTCTTTTTTCAGTTGAACCAACGGAAGATAGGTAATCTTTGGACATTTGCTGCCCAAATAAATTGGCGTCAACACCAAGTTAATCAGCTCTTACCCAGTGGATGCTGTTACTTACAATTTGGAACTTTTACTTTATTTTTTCCCCTTATTCATGCTTATGTTATTACCCAATCCTTTTTTAAAAGTATAGTTGAATAATCTATACGTCCTGTAGTATATAAAACATTTTAACCTTGAATTCTTTTTATTTTTAATATCATTTTTCTTTTTCCTAAAAAAATCATTAATGATCTATTTAATATTTTTAATTAGTTTAGATAAAATTAAGTAATTTTTATGTTAAAAATATTAACAAATTAAACAGAAATTTGAATAATTTTTAACAAGCATATGTTTAATGAAATATATTTAAAAATTTTGAATGATAATATATTAATATAAGAATATAAAAATTATATCATTTTGTAATTGTGTAATTTTATTAAAAATTCCTATGTTGAAAAATAAAATGTATAATTGTAAAATTAAGCGGCTATCCCCAACTGGTAACTTACCAACCAATAGCTTAGGTTCATTAAAATTGCAACTTTTGGCAATAAGGTCCGTTTTGTCTTTCATATTACAACACCTTATATCAGATCTAATTGCCATTCCTTTGTTTTGCAAATTTGTCAAACTTTCTCATATTAAGATACTAGTGATGCGCAGTGTAGCCTATCGGAAAGTGGAAACTCAATTATCAGGCTATTTATTTGTCATGCTTTCGTATTATAAAAGAAACCTAAATAAATGGTTTCAATAAATATGATGAAAATTTAAAATCATAAGATTTTGTGATACAATGAGAATATATATTTTTTAAAAAAATTAATATTCATGCAATTATCCAAAGTTTAAAATTCTGGAATTCAAATAAAAATAAAAATAGTTTTACATTCCAAAAATTGTTAAATATTAATATATTGATTGAATATATATAATATCAAATACAAGATAAACTTAGACTAAATATATGATTTGGTGACTAAATTTTCATCAAAATGGATATATTTTTTCTCTAAATTACACACTTGAATTTTAGTGTTCATGCTAAAACGTTACGGAAAATAGAGATGCGATCAGGGACAGCCATGTCATTCTCATCATCCGATATATGATAAACTAGAGACATCTTCCGTTTGTTGCACGGGAAGCATGTAACGTAATCGTGTTAAATGATATAATTAATTGGTATTACTATATAATGCATCCACTTATGTATCGGTATCTGTATATTTATATTCATTGGTATTACTATAATGCCCACTTATGTGGGGTGGGGTGGGGTGGG